>JAOBRC010648674.1:0-17805 GCA_027575255.1 Scolionema suvaense
TGAAAATTGGCATTTTCTGACTAAATTACCACCCGCAAGCCTAACAAGATTTCCTCAGACACAGCACATGGTTCATAGCATACTCAGAGAGGCCCCTATGAATCACACAAAAAAATGACACAAAATTGATAAACAGTTCATGACATCTTAGCGTAAAAAAACATTTAACCACCTAAATTTTCACCTGCAATCCAAACGAGATGGTCGGGAGACATGGCAAATGGTTCATAACATGCATACAGCTGCCTAAAATATTCACACCAAAAATGACAAAAAACAGATTTACTGTTCACGAGATGCGTGGAAAACCCTGAAAATCAACATTTTTGGGCATAAATTGCCACCCACAAGCCAAGCGAGATTGTCAGGAAACATGGCATATGGTTAAAAACATGCGCAGAGTTGCCTCTAGTATTTAAAACAAAAATGAGAAGAATCGGATGAACAGTTTTTGACAAATTTGGAAAAAACCCACGAAAAAACCCTCAATATTTTGGTGTAAATTGCCACCTGCAAGCTGAACGAGGGTTTTCCCAGATATGACACATGGTATACAGCATAACTACTATTGACCTGCAGTTTCACACCAAAAACCACAAAACAGTAATGAACAGATTTTGAAATATTTTTAAAAAACTCTAAAAATGGCCATTTTTGGGCATAAATTGCCACCTGCAAGCTGAACAAAATTTCTTTTCAAAATTCCGGCTCCATCACTTTTAGTCAATTACGGATTGGCAACTTCCCACCAAATTTCATAAAAATTCACCGAGCGGTTATCCGGGAAAATGCGTTAGTGACGGACGGAAGGACGGAAGTGAGGACAGACCTCATTTTATATGACTCTTCCGCTAACGAGGGAGTCCAAAAAACCCTACAAATGGCCCTTTTTTGGGCATAAATTGCCACCTGCAAGCTGAACAAAAAAATATTTCAAAATTCTGGCTCTATCACTTTTGGTCAATTACAATCACTTTTCGTCAATTACCAATTGTCACCTTCATACTAAATTTCAGAAAAATTCATTGAGCGGTTATCCGGGAAAATGCGTTGGTGATGGAAGGACGACAGACCTCATTTTATAGGACTCTTCTGCTAAAGCGGAAGTCCAAAAAATAGGCATGATTAATCTAATTTCTTCAGACATGAAACGGGGTCTAAAACATAACTGTCTTAAGGGAAGAAATTTTCGCGGGAGATAATTTTTGCGGTCAAATTTTTCGGTCATTTCGCAGGAATTAACTTTCGCGTCCATGCTAAACAAAGCATTTCGCGGGAATACATTTTCACCACTGGACACTTTTCATAAATTTCTGGGAACTTATTTCCCTATCAAAATAACATTTTAGCATGCTGCACTTGTCACTGTATTAGATAGTCAATCTTAGTTCAAAGGTAGCAGATAAAGAATGCATTATTTCAAAGATTTTCGGAATTTTACTATATTTTTTGCGGAATTTATTTTCGCGGTTCAGTGGTAGATAAGTTTCACGGGACTAATTTTCGCGTTTGACCATTTTTGGAAGTAAAAAAAGGAATTTAATTTCGCTGATTTGCCCCTTCCCTTAAGGTAGCTAAATAAAGGATTGTACACCAAAACGTGCTAAAAAGCAGGCTGAATAGGGTCCTGTTTGAATCTGTTCAAGTACAAAAGAAAAACGTGTGCCCAGTGCGACAGTGGAAACTCATCACAGTTTTCAGAGAAAGGTAATGCTATTCGGTATCCACACGTGTTTCCAATTTATCTCAAGGGGATTTTTTTGCGAATTCTGCGACTTTTTTGCTAAATTCACAAAATGAAATCCACGCAAAATTTATCAAATTGAAGTTTTAACCTGATCAAAAGCAAACACAATTCATGTGCCCGGACTAATTCTTTTTCTCAGTTCGCATGTTTATATTGCTTGTTTTCAATTCCAAAACTTGCCAACAACAAAAACTTATTATTGCTCGACTGAAATCAAAGCTTTTGCATTCTTTGTCCAGGGCTAAGTTCTAATAGCTTTCTTACTTTTAAGGTCTTTGTGTGACATTTGAACACTTCTCAACATATAATTCTTATCTTGTTTGTTCTTCTTCAACGACACCCACATCAGAATTTTTTCTTCGCGCAAACTTGTAAAAGTTCAGTATTACTTTTATTAGCATGCAATGGACTGATCATAGGTGTGTTCAGATAGTCAGTCCTTACTGTTACCACACACAGGGCCTATTCTAGAATTTCAGGGCAGGGTCCGGAATTAGTGAACTATCAAATTTCCTTCCAAAATCTGTGATTTTAAGCTCATATCAGTCAAAAAGGGCACTTTTTGCCAAGATTTAAGATGGGCAGTGTTCGATATTCAGACGCTTTTTTGTTCTAGAATAGGGCATGCCACATGAACCATCCTGTTCAAATGAAAACTGTCCAGCCTAGGAACATTAAGTTACCTTCCACGAAAAATAAAAAATTCTACCGAGAAAATCTGTTCTAAACAACCCTTTCACATTTTCCAGATTCTTAAAATGGTCGCAGTATTGTTTTCTACTTCCTTTATCTTTATACTGCAGAAGAATAAGGAAAGTCAGAACTGAACCACAAAAATTGGCATTATACAACAAGATTTTCTTACAAAAACTTTCAAGCTCACTAGGTTTTAAGAGCAGACTATGGAATATATGGAAAAATAACTTCTCCACAAGTAGATGACTCAGTCCCAACTTCTAAACAGCCAATTCTCATGCGAAAGATAAAGTAACAAATACACCAACAAACCAAAATCCAGGAGAACAAAACGACAAAATTAAAGGAAAACTGCGACCCCAAAACACGTTGATCCCCACTGTTAGACATGCCAAAGATAAATGCAAATATCAACTCTGAACTTGATTTTTTCCTCAGCGTAGCAAGTAAAAATATTTTATAATAAATATCCCAAGCAGCCCAAAAAGAAGCCCAACCGGCTTCCATGATATTTGTTGCACGATGGACAGCTGAGATTGGCATGTGGTTGACGCGTTTCCATGACAACCAGCTAATCCATTTATGCCAAGCAAAAAAGATGCATTGAAGTTCTAATGCGTTTTCATGATGGCTGTTAGAATTGCAGCGGAAAACAGAGAGAAGAAGCAATTAATAACGGATGAAGTGCAGGGTAATACGCTGAGAGTGGAACAACAATTTTCTACATGTCTTCCAAACAAATGTATGTTATAGGAAACAGAACTGAAAAATCGTCAAAGGATTGTTGTATCATTTGAACTAGTATCACTTAGTCTTGGGTCAGAGTTTTTCTTTAAGAACATCGACATCCAAAATAAGCATAATTTAAAAACTGTACAACTTCGTATATGATTACCAAATAACAATGCAACAAACCGACTAAATGTGAAATATGTATGATACGAATGCATAATATATTAAAATGGAATTTCATGAATTTAAGAACTATAAAAACCATGCTAAACATTAGGAATAGGAGTATTGCAATTTCCATGATACACATATATAGGACCATCACATCTATGAAACTTATCGAACTCAACCTTAGTGTATCCACCATGGTCCTGCCACCAAGTGCAGAGCTGCCTGTTCCACTGACACGGTAGCACGTGAAAAAGTTCAGGATGTTCAAAACTCAATAAACTAAAGAAGTCTTGATCACCCAGATGGCCACGGAATTTATATTTATTGGCTAGCTGCACGAGTAAATCTGGTCTATCCAGATACTTGTTATAAGTCAAGCTTTCACGCATAGCATTAAGATGCAATAACTTAGTACCACTGTTGAAGCCGGGCAGGCCATCAGGAGGAGGCGATCCAATTCTACTTTGTTTGTTTGCGTCTCTGTATTCCCATGTTAGATGCTGGTACACCGGTTGCTGTTCGTATGCGAGTCCCATTATTGAGGATTGGTTCATGCGATCGAAGATACTGTACAGATCATTTATATCTGCACGAACTTGCATATCAAGATCAAACATAATCAAGCGACTGACAGAGGCAGGCATAATATGATGAATGGCAGCGGGAATAAAGAAAATTGCATGACCGTAATACGTGGATGCACCTCGACTAAACAGCTCCTGAAAATGAGTGAAAGGAAATATCAGATTCAAGAAAGGAACAATACTTCAGTATCACAGAAGCATCAGTAATAATGTATCCAGATAGAAGTACACACTAGGGAAAGTTGTCAGCATATGTCATGCAAACTTTTGGCAAAGTACTAGCCAAATCTGTACATCACAAGAAACATATGCTACCAACAACAAAGTGGCACTACATCGGCAAAAAAAATACCTCCAGAAGACATGAATTCTCTCCTGATTCAGAGTGAAGTGGTGTTTACGATGAACCTTAGCCATTCGGCCACTTAAGTACTGTGCATTCAAAAACGGGCACACTGCATCACACACTTACTCAATTCTGTTTGGTTCAGCCACTGAAATTACTTCCTTGAAGTACCACTCGTTGAAAGCGATTATTATTGACGCACTTATTCTGAGTTGTGCATCCAGCGATATCAGCAAGGAGTGCACCAGCCAAGCTAGTTTGTTCACAGACAAAGATTTGTTCACAAATGGTAGTAAATCAAATGTTGACTACGACTGAAAATATTAGTTGTCTGTGTTAAAGCATGCTCACACAGAGGTCATAGTTTGTAGCTTCCAAAATTACGCATCCAATTAACAGAACCTATGTGTGTAAAAACATGATAGGAAGGGTTAAAGCAGGGCAAGAAGGGATGGAGTGCCCCGTCGTAGAACATACGCTTGAATTCAACCAACAACTGATGGTGTGGTATATAAATTGGTATGTTTTGCAACTCTTCCATAAAAAAGTACACCCGACATGCACTGCAGTATGGAAACTTTGCCACCTTTATAAGTGTCACATACAAGAACAAATTTAAAGCTTCCAACCCAGATAGGCCATCAGATACGCGAGGATTTCTGCAGTGGGTACTAGATAATGTTGGTTGTCTTGTGCTACTTGTGTTGCTAATACTAAATTTGAGTGATATTTGACATCTTTGGATAAAAACCATGACAAATGCTATTTTTGGACATAAATTCCCACCTGCAAGCCAAACGAGATTGTCCGGAGCCATGGCAAATGGTCCATAACATGTGTACAGTTGCCTCAAATATTCGCACCAAAAATAACAATAAGCAGACCAATCATTCATGACATACGTGGAAAAAATCCTGAAAATCGCAATTTTTTGATGTAAATTGCCACCCGCAAGCCAAACCAGATTTTCAGGAGACATGGCATCTGGATCAAGACATGCGTACAGTTGCCCCTAATATTCACACCAAAAATGACAAGAATCGGATGAACATATCTTGATTTATTTGCAAAAAAACATGAAAAATGCCTTTTTTGGAAGTGTATAAATTGCCACCTGCAAGCCGAACGAGAGTTTTCCCAGATATGACACATGGTCCACAGCATAACTACTATTGCCCTGCAGTTTCACACCAAAAAGCTAAAAATAGCCATTTTTGGGCATAAATTGCCACCTGCAAGCTGAACAAAAAATTTTTCAAAACTTCCGGCTCCATCACTTTTCCTCAATTATGGATTGCCACCTTCACACCAAATTTCAGAAAAATTCATCCAGCGGTTATCTGGGAACATGTGTTGGTGACGGAAGGACAGACGGACGGAAGGACGGACGGACAGACCTCATTTTATAGGACTCTTCCGCTAAAGCGGGAGTCCAAAAACACTCTCATTCTATCCGATATACATGGTTAGGTTGACGCGCAACGGAGCACCGGGGTAGGTTTTAGGTAAGGAAGGTTGCCATCTCCAGCTAAAATAAAGTGGCTCTTATAGTACTAATAACTCTAAGGGGATGACTCTGGTAGGCTTCAGAAAATTTTTTTGCGATTCATATCAACACTTCAACTCCCACGAAATACATACTCTGGAGTTCCGAATAGACGGGGTGGCTGGAATAAAGGGGGTGGGTGGAAAATTACCTAATGAAAAATAATAGGGGTGGGTGGACTTTTGATCCAAATAAATAAACAGGGTGGGTGGAATTTTTTCAACACGTGGCACGCTCCCCCGTTCCAGCAGTAATTTTCGTACGGGTCTTTGTTGAAGCATAAAAAAATCAATGGTTACAGTTCAGGTAAATGCTTACTAAAACAAAACTCTAGAAGCTTGAAAAGAAAAGAGCATTAATATTTACAACGGGCTGAATGGATTTTCTGAGAAAGACGACCCTAATAAAAGGGATGCATGGAAAATGTTTCAAATTTTAATAAAAGGGGTGGCTGGAATAAACATGTTGTTTTTCTCCAAAATTAGTAAGCGTCTTGCCCCATCTATTCAGAACTCAAGAGTAACTCTCTACAAAAAGATTGGTACAGATAAACATTCTTGGTTTCAGGATTTTACAAGAGTTTGACCACGATTCAAATTCATAGTGGAAGAATAAATTTGAAAACCTCACCAAAGATGCTGCATCTTCTGACGCTAGCAGTGAGAGCTGAAATGTTTCACGTTTGGAATATTGTACGATTTCTTTTCAGCAATAATCTAATATTAAATTTAATTTGAGACAGTTCCATAGGAGATGGCCCCTTTCAGGTTAATCGCAAGAACAACATGATCAATTGTTTCAAGCAAATTGATTGGAGAGCATGTTGTGCAGGTTCTATGAAATCCAAATTGTTTTGCTGATAACTACTAGTTCTTAACGAGCCCATTGCAGAAGTTCCTACACTCATAATTCTAGGTTTTATTTGTCTCCGTTTGTGATACATGGCATTTTGCATTTTGCTTTTATCAATTCTACAGGGAGATGATTGCTGGAAATACATTTTGTCCCGTAGAAAGGGAGCAGTATTTTTCATAACCCCTTCGTGCCTGAGGTCGACAGTTACGTTGACACATTTTAAATGTCAAATACAATGTTCATTGTGTTTTTGCACTTTTCAACTGCAACGTGCCACTAATGTCACAATCAAATTTGTTATCAGAACACTTTTCATGCTTTGCATAGATGTTCTGTCATGTAGTTACGCACTGACAGTCACTGGCATTCTACCATGTTCATTAGTCGAGTTGGGGCCTGATGGAGACGTACATGTTTTTCAAAGTCGTAATTTGAAGCTTTCAAAGGGATTTAATTTTGTTCCCAAATCTAACAATCGACCCCCTAATTTTTTTGCATTTTAGTATTTAATCATTCCAAACGCTCGAAAGTAATGTTAGCTAGCATGGCAACTACAGGAATTTTGCCAAAATTTACAACTTGGCCTGGGAAAACCCTGTTGTCAATATATGACGACAGCTAAAAAGCATGAAAGTTGTTTAAAGAGTTGGAATTGTTTTGCAAAGCATGAATCCAAGGCAATGAAGCAGTCGGAAAATAGCTAAGCCATGAACGTCTTCAAAAAACTATTTATAGGTATTTATACTAATTGAGTCCTTATATCAATTTGAATAATCCTCATCAAAATGGCTTTGTTATTATCAATTCTAGAAACAAGAAGTTGCTGTAATAAGTCAGATACTCTACAATGTTGGTTATAACATATTGGTACTAAACTCCATGTGCAACTATTTTCCACCCAACAAGCAAAATAATACATCTACATGCACACAGGCTACATGACAAGGATTCCCATGGTGGAGAGAGGGAGACAGGAACATGCCACCACCTAGCAGAATTTATTCAAATCCCTCTCACCCATGAAACATCTTGTCCTCCTTCATAAGACTGTATAAGAAACAAACGAAAACAATGCTAATTGTTCTCTAGAACAACAGACTTCTTACCTATGTCCCCCTAACAGTGTGCATATGCATGGAGAGCCCTAAGAGGAGGGGGTTTGCATAGTGTATGACACTTAAGTGTGTGGTGCTTTAGATTGCAACATTGCTTAAATTCAATTCACCTAAAGAGAGGATGAACGGCATCTTCCTGAAAGGGACCACTATTTTTGGATACATGTGAGAGATCTATCAACCTTCTTTCTTTCTTTATCAAATCTGAAATGCATCGGTGCTGCATCCACAGCACAACACCTTTCGCCACTTCAATCCTGGGCAACATCATTTGGTCCAAAAGACCTTTTTTTAAAATGGAAAATGCAACTATGACAGCTATGGGCTGATGACAATGCCAGTGTTCAGCAAGTTCTATGAAGTATTTTGGAGCGGTTCCTAGCAAAATTCACAAGTAGAGTCAATCTGATGCCCTTTGTTCTGAAAATTGCCTGCATATGCTCTATAACATACACACAGTTGCCCCCAAGAATCAAACTAAAAATGGCATAAATCGGATGAACATAAATACCACCCGCAAGCCAAGTAAGAGTTTTCCCAGATATGACGCGTGGTTCATAACATAACTACTATTGCCCTGAATCTTCCCAGAAAACACTACAAAAAAGTAATTAATGGATCTTGAAATACTTTGAAAAACCCTAAAATGGCCATTTTTGCCAATAAATGGCCACCTGCAAGCCAAACAAAAAAACTTTTCACAATTCCGGCTCTATCACCTTTCCTTAATTATGGATTGCAACCTTCACGCTAGCCTGCTCCCAGACCGGCGATCTGCGCTCATCTGCTTGCTCGCATGGTCTGCTGACTTTGGTCGATAATCCCATACTGCGTCACTGGCAAAATTCTGCAGGGATTTATCCAAGCAGTTTCACTGACTGCCGTTTTTGGCGTAAGATTGAGTTTTTCCAAACCTTTTCACCGATCTTCTCCATGAGTATTTGCTTGGGGTGTGAGATAAGGGCCTGAATTAAAACTTGAAATCAGGTTTTCACCAGGGTTGTTGGACAGCATTGAAAGTCCTTGGCAAAGGCTGGGGAGCATTAGCACTTTGACACCTTAGCATATGCCAGCTAAGCTGGAAATGATACATGTACCTTTCATCATGTTCCAAGCAAACAATTAGTTTTTTGTGACAAGTAGTAGCAGTTGGCTTCTTATTAAAAGCCAATTAGAGATCGGTTTCATATGCAAGGATTAATTGGTTTGGATGAATGAAACATGAGTCATGATGAAACAAAATTTGAATTTATTAGTGACTGAATTATATAGCACTTCTTTGAGAATGTTAATTAACGGTTGTGCAAATGTTTAATTTATGGATCTGCAAACTTTAGGTCAAGGATTGAGTTTCAAAATTCAATTTGAAGATTGAGTTTTGACTACCGTACACCGGTAGTCAGTTGGTGCTTGGTTAAATCCCTATTCTGGTAGTGAATAAATTACTGTGCAGGAAATTATTCAATACGCATGCGCAGAACGGTTTCTGTTACTTGTTTTTCTCAAGGCCGCCATTTTGGTTTTCAGGTCGGAGAGGATGGAAGGCGGTGCGTGTTTGACTGAGAAGGAAATCTGGTTCGGAGTCTAACTTAAGAGGAATGCGCTACTGAAGTTAACTTAAGTGGAATGGCCTGCTTTCAGACTTTAGCACACCAAAATAAAACATAGGTAAGCCTGTAAGCTAACCAGTAAGCTCTCCCTGGCGCACTTCACTCATTTTTACAGCGTCATTTTTTTTATAAGTGACGGATTTTTTTTTCGACTTGAGCCTTGGTGTAGCTTGATATTGTACGTTTCCCAGTTTGAGTACTGGTTTCTTCCAGATGTCTTCGCTCTCTGTCCCGTTTAGTAGATAGGCCTACATAGCTAGATAGGGTAGGTATAGGTATCATACCTATACGTTTACGAAACTTTGCGACAACTTTTAAGTCAGGATTATTGCTTATACTTAATGTACTCTCGGTTAAGAAAGCGTTAATTTCCTTCGATATAAGTTCTCAAAAAATATGTATGAAAATCATATTAGACTTCAACAAAGAATCTCAGGTTCAGGGTGTTGCGATTTGCATGGCCAGATTTTTTTTAGTGACTTTCAGTCTGGTGTTGCTTATAAGAAAAAGCATGTATGTGAGAGGAGCTGAATTTCTCATGCAGTCCGTGGGGAGGCTGGGCCAGCTTGGTTCTCGTAGCACAGCTGGGGGAGACTTCTGAAGGATGGCATCAATGTTACTTGTGTCTCCGCTTATTTTTCTTATGCAAGAGCAAGCATCCTATCGGCCCTTATCTGAGAGTCTTAGATTACCTTAGTCTACTGTTGGTTTCATGGCTGTGGCTCTTACCAAAAATATTGACTGCAGGAATGTCCTCCATGTTTTCTGTTTTCTTTTCCCGAGAGCTTGTTATCCATATTCACGTGGAGAAAGTTGCTACAACAGTATCTTCAAGTGACTTATGTGTTTTATGTGTGAACGTGGTTGTAGATGAACATTATCTTGTATGCCCATGGTAAGTTAAAAGTCTATCAACTGGTCTAATCAACTATTTTCAAAAAGCCCATATACTGTAGGGTTAACTTGCCTCAGCTGCATTCTCTTTACACCAGGAATTAATTGTTGAGCATTAGTACATCCGGCGTAGTTTATTTTAGGCTTTCAAAGTTCATGAATTTTTCCTGGGTTGATTTTTGTAATTTGACAATAAAAAAATCTTTCTCAGGAATTATTTTTGGAGTGCAGAATCTTTGAGGTAAGGAAGAAATGGATTTTCTTCCCACAAAACTTCGTTTTCTTTATAAGGTATGTCCACTCATATAATACCCTGCAATAATATGACAAGAAAATGAATGACATTACTACTAGGAATAATTGAACAAAAACAGTCTATAGTTGCTATTTGGATTAAGCGGATGTCACATCAAATCTGTAGAGGTTGGTGGAAGATTGCTCCTTGGTTATCTGCAAACATTTTTATTTTCAGCTTTTCATTGAAATATTGGTTGTAAAAGTAAGTATATGTGTTACTTCCTCTGAAGCCGTTGTCCAAACTACAAGGAACTTCAGTAAATCGATGACTACGCCTGAAGCTGGAATCACAATGGTTTTGGCCAATATGCGCAGCCTCCAGGAAACCACTTAGCTGATGTTGTTGTCTGTTCGTGATAAACATACTTGGTTCGTATGAAGTTGTGGACAAAAGAAAACATTAACAATGACTCAGCGGTGAAGATTTGCTTGGATAGGTAACACCAGTGAGCACATGACACATCTCGTTGATTTCTTTTTTTTTAAAAAAATGACAGCGAAGGCTTTTCATTATTAGCCATTATGTCCTTGATGCATAATTCATGATTGAAATGCATTTTATCCTGCGAGCTCTGGCAGTTGTGGCTTTTTGAGGATAGGTTGTGGAATGTGGCTGGAGCTGAATCGAGATGCAGGTTTTGCAAGTGCTAGTGGTTCCTATACAAGAAAGTGGGTTTTGATATATGATCGGCTCTTTTGTTTATCAATGCTCTTCTTTTTAGGAATCAGCTTAGCCCCTCCTGGTAGTTCTCGGCACTGTTATTGTTGTGTTTTCTTTTCAGAGAAACACATGCCACTGTCATATTTTCCTACTTGTGATATTTTGGATCTATATAAGAAAATTTTGAGCTAGGTTAGCAGGCTAAGTAGTGAGGATATTAATAGCTGGACTTTTTTTGGTGTTGTTGGTGTTGTTGTTGTTGCTGTTAAGGCCATGATCACACCCAGGACTTACTTTGAGCAGATTTTCGGTATAGCTGCCTGTTACGAGCTAGGCACACGTTTTCTATGTGAACCAGCAAATTTCATCTTAAGCTTGATTTTACTTAACTTGCTTGATATAGGCCTATATGTATCATGTCCCTGTTCTCCTAAAATTGCACAACAAAAACAAATGTATTTGATATTGATGCTGAATCAATGGCTGAGTTGACAACATGAATCTCACAAAGGAGCTTAAGATGCCTAGCTATGTTTTGTATGGTACATTTTTGACTCAGATTAACTTGAGTTTTCCTTTCAATATCATTGCTTTTACTATGATCAAAGTTACATATATTGCAGTCAATCCTTGTGTATCACAACGTGGAGTCTTGCATAGATGGCTGCTTTTACAAAAAACTGTAAAATGAGTAAAATGCGAGAGGAAAAGGTTTATGGCGTCTTAAAAAATGGGTTGTTAGCCGCTCTTGTTGAAAGGTGTTTTGGTCCTTGATCACTTGCTTTGCACACAAATATATGTCTTACCTGCAATAGGTATGTTGTATGGTGAACTATTAGTACTGGTGATCGTAGTGTCCGAGGCTTTTGTTTTATATTACCTTCTATTCAAATTATAATGGAGTATAATCTCTTGCTTGCAATGCTTTTCATCTGATGCGTGTTTGGTTTTAATGTTTTCGTCTTTTGATTGTTTGTCCTGTGTACCATAGGAAGCTGATATTTTAGAAGAGCAGGCATAACATTTCGATAAAGAGATACGCTCTGACGAGGCAAGAAAAGAGTTACTCAAACTCATGTTGAAGGAAAATCATTGACTGTGGATACAGTTGGTTTTCCTTCAACATGAGGCATAACATTAGCTCGTAAAATAATCAAAAGGTAATTGCTGTTTGCATAGCCTCAGTGACCGATCTAAATTATTTGATATTCATAGTTGATATTCTTTGTGGCATGTTGTTTTTCATAAAAGTGGCATGTACCCATATGATGTGATGTGTACTATGACCTTATGGAGCAACAGCAATATGTTGGGAGCAGTACGAGGATCATTTCGGATTCTTTTTCTTGCCTTACCATTGCTAGCATGGTTCTTTGGATAGTTGTTCTGTTTTGAGTTTAGCACTGTATGTTGCACTAATGTTGCATTTCACTGATCAGTGTTAGTAGTTGAACAGGGCTTATTTTAGCCCCATGTTGCTATCGAGTATCGAACGCAACAGGCTGCCCCTCCAGGTTTAAAACAATATGATCCTTAGAGAAACATGAATAAAGCTGTCCTTTTTCTGGAAATCAAACGCATGCCCTGCCCTTCCAGAATACGCCCTGTTGAATCATTTGGTTTAGAGTGTGGCACTTCATATTCATTTTGGTGTGATCTTAGAAGTTACATTTGTGTATAGAAGCAGATCATAGAAGTTACATTCGTGTATACAGTACCTGTGCTATGACATTGTGGAGCAACGGAAAATTTACATGTTTTTTTAATGCTGCCATTTCCTTTCATTCTCAAATTGCACCTAGTCTATTTGGACAAGATATGTGACAAGATAACCATTGCGACAAGATTTGGACAAGATAACCATTAGGGAAATGGTATACAAAGTTTTAAGTGTGCTCCGTGAGTCTTTTTTCTTTTTTCTGTTTTGTCTTTGATCGATGTATTGGTTGTGCTTCTTTAGTTTTCTCTTGAAGCTCATATCAATTGCTTTGGAGTCCAGAGAGAGGCAATAAGTAGCTTTGCACACTTCTTATAAAACTGTGGTGGTGGAATTAGTGTCCTGTTCAGTTTGCCAAGCCTTTTGCTGGTAGATGGTTAATTTTCAACAATTTTATTCTGCCAAAAAAATCTTTCACTGAGGTACCTTTAGTGTGACAATAAGTATGCCTATTTTCTCCTGGCCCAGTGCCAAGCTTGCTGTGGCAGATGGCATTAATTTGATAATTGACATTTCGGGTTCGACTCCCAGCTGGGCCTGATGACTGCTTTGAAGCAAGCACTTGCGTAGTAGTCGCTAGCTAGGCCTAGCTACATGTTTTTAGTTAAGATTGAAAAATTCAATGAACTGTCAAACTACCAGATCAAGTATAATTTCTGCAACTGTGCAAGCAGTGCATTGCAAGCAAATATGCAAACTTCCATGTGAGTGGAGTTGTAAAAACAACCGTTTCTTGCACTTTTGGTGACTGACACACACCCCTCGAAGGTGAGAATATTCACCCCAATCCGGTGTTGCAAGTTCGAGGCTATTCTGTTCTTGACCAATACATCTAACTATTAGTAACAAAAACAGATGGGAACTTTACAGCAAGCAACTACCCTCTTATGTCCATTGTAAAGTCTCCTTCGATACTCTACCGATTGACTAGACACATCAACAAAACTCAAGCGACGTTGAAAGCCATAATGGCCACACAGCGCCATTATTGATGCAGACTAAGCACAAAATTTTCATGCGCAGTGCATAATCAAAGCAGTGCAGATGACATCACAGAAAGCATTAACTTGCCATTGTTAGAAGACTCTGTGAGAAGTTAAAACGCCGAGCAGAGTCTGCGGACAGGCTACCTTCACACCAAATTTCAGAAAAATCCATTGAGTGGTTATCTGGGAAAACGCGTTGGTAATGGATGGAAGGACAGATAGACCTCATTTTATAGGACTCTTCTGCTAAAGTGGGAGTCCAAGAAGCTACAGTCATGTTTTGGAAGGTTCTACCACCAAGTCAAAAATCATTTTAGGCCAATACACTGCCTTAAATTTGCATACACGCTAACGTAAATTTCGTCTTTGCAATCGAATTCTAGTGAATCGCTAATGACATGCAACAACGAAGCAGAATCTGTAGTGCTAGTCGCTTTTCCTGCAATATGATTGAGAAGTGTTACCTTCTACTACCTGCGGAAGATTTTGTAAAAATGAATTCTAGTCTATTCGTCAATCATCATTGCTTATATAACATCGCTACCAATACAGCATACCTCGATTCAACGAGCAACAAACACACACTACCAACATGTAGCACGGGTGAAAAAAATGCTCATGCGGGAGGCCGGAGAAATTTGTTTTTTGAAGTTCAACGAGTAATTAAAATACAAACCTTAAAAAAACAAGTCACAATGAGATTTGGCGCAGAGGACCAGTTCATGTTGTTACTCTCACCTTACATAATGTTGCGAATCCAGGTGAGCCGACCGCGAAAAATCTGTGGCAATAAAACGAAAGTTTATTTGCGGTATTGGTTAGGAGATATGACGGAACATTCACATTTGTGTGCTGATCAATTTGCTAAGAGCGTGGATATAACTTTCTTTTCAAGTGCATTTTGTCAAGCCAAAACTTTCTCGATAGACCGTACCACCGGCGCGGTAAACGTCATCATGTCAGCAAGCCCAACTACCAACACTTGCTGCTAAAAATATCTTCACAAAACAATGAGGTTGGTCTACAAACTGGAAAGCCGTTAGATTGTCACGATAACTTCATCAATGCAATATCAACCCAGTGATTACGGCAAAACAACAGCCAATTGTTTCACATGATTTCTGCTCGTTCTGCTGCACAGAGTGGAGCCTATTGAGTCTATGGAGGAAGAGTCTGCGATCGCAGTTACCGTGGGCACTTGAGGGTTGTGCAGGGACTCTTTACAGAATCTATAACGGCAGAACGACATCGGCAGTCGACCGTGCTGTATCTGCTAACCTTGCGATGGAATAAATCATTTGCATTTATGAATAAAGCAAACAGTTTCTTTTAGCCTGACAGCTGGTGGCTGAGCATTCTGAAGAGGCAGAGTACAGTTTGCGGTCAGCTTTAGTTGGAGAAATTTCTCACCTGGGCGGGCAACTGGAAACAGACAACTTTTTTCTCTTGGGCCAGTGCACTTAATGGCCCTAAGACATCTTCACTCAGGTCAAACATAAATACCAATATAGGAAGTTGCATTGCAAAGGCTGGACATGCTGACTCTACTAACGGCTGCATCATTACACTTTAGCTAGCACTTAACTGATGGACAAAAATGCATGCCCAACAATGTCCCAAAAATAAGTTGAGACCACAATAATTTATAGATGCACCTAGAGAGAATTTGTGGTAGAAGATGATCTCTCAGCTATCATCTGTGTTTCTTCACTTGTCAACTCAAAAGTCGAAACTGTTAGCACTTTTCAGCGAAGGCAAATGATAGTGATCAAAAGTACTCAACCAATAGGAGCAAGGCATTATAATTATTTCCTATCACATTTGCAGTACTGGTGACATGTTCATATCTAATATGATGAATACACAAAAACACTGTAGTATCATGAGTCACATGACAAGAGGTGATTAGTAGAATAAGGGGCTTGGCAACCCCTGCGAGGACTAGAACAAGTCCAACGCTCACTCCTGTTAACAGGTTTGAAGTATAATACTGTGAAATGTGGTATCCTTGAGACCATAGCTTGTTGCGACAAAGGAATTTATTGGAAACTGTTCAACAATCGCCAGCTCTTTTGATCGTCCATTTGTTTATTTGCTCATTTGCGAGTTCACTTTAATGAAAATTTAATTAGGACTCACGAGATGACTGCTTCCACAAGTCTTCCTGTGAATCAGACTCGGGAACTTGTGTTGGATTAGCAGGCCTAAAAAACACGAACCTTGCCAGAGTAGGATTCCTTGTTAACTTGGGTCAGTAAAAAACGACCAGGCATTTATCCAAGCACTTTTCTACCATGGAAAAACAGAGTTAGACACTCAATCAGGAATTGAACTTTGAAATTCAATCTGCCTTTGAATGAATGATGCAAGTAACTGTGTAATAGACAACTGTATCAGGGAATTACTATAGTGTTGCACTTGTTCTATTGATTTATTGCAGCATCTCCACACTTTTACACACTTCTATCAACTTTTATCAAAGTTCTATTTGTGCAGAGCAGTATCACGTTTAAGAAAGATCCCCTTTATTGGAAGCTTCAACATTTCAGACAGTAAAAAAGCTTGTACATGAATGGCTTTGCCTAGGCTTCACAAGTCAGGCTTCAATTCAGCAACTTGGCCCTTCAAATTACATTTATACTCAATCTCAAAAAACGAAGGTACATCAAAGTGCTTGGATAAATGCCTGACAACCTTGCTACACAGCAATGAGGCCCAATGACAAGTAAGGAACAGACTAAACTCCAGGATCGACAAGAAGACCACCATCTCAATGCCAGCACTTGAGAGACGGCTCTGGCTTGAGCATGTTTGATGGAACTTATACTCAGCACGATCCAGATGGTGAGTTGGTCATCAGCCCTATGTAGTGACACAAACAAACATATCATACTACATCAAACTCAGCTGCGTATATATGCCGCACCTTAAAAAATGTGGATTAACAAAAAACCCGACTTAATTAAGGCTGTCCTTCAAGCATTCACATTTCTGGCTACCCAACTGGTCCTACTTTACGAGAGAAAAAAACTTGACCGACGTCATCATTCCTTTCATATTCAGATATTCCTTTTCCTTGCATTTTGATTTCCCTTCGCAGTCATCTAACACAGAAAATGCTACACAGAAAGTGTCTGCAAGTAACTTGCTTCACGCAGCTTCGTAAATGCATATGCAATGTTAAGCCTAATTTTTCAGTTCTGCATTTTACATCTCTTTCTAGGCATGAGTCCATGTCCCTGTGACATACAATGCAATGTTCTGCAGGAACATATAAAGTTTCTTCTAGTAAGTTCATTGACAGCGATTTGGTGTTAATGTTAGATAAATTGCATGTGAGGTGAGAGGTAGATGAAAGAAAACTGTTTCCAACTGACAGGACTGTAGCCAGATATCAGAAGCAGCCAAAGCTGAATGTAACAGATAAAGTATACTTGTCTTGATCTTAAGAAACTTTCATACAAATATAGAGAGCATGTCTTCGTTGCTTGCTGCAGCAAAACCTCTTACTTGGCTGTTGCTAGGTAGTTCAGCTAAAGCCAAGTAGCAAAGAGGCAAGCTGCATTTCAGTTACAATATATTACAAAAAAAGTTCTACCAGCTGACCAGTCCCTTTAAAATGACAAGGACAATATCAATTCACAGAAATAAATGCGCGAAGGCAACCTCTACCAAGCCAAACTGTCTGCTACCAGCACTAGGATATATGACAGGGGTCGAATTAACTTGAAAATAGGCGATCGCAAAAACTTCGGCGAAGCCCGCCGCAGCCGAAAAAATTTTTTGAAATAGCATCGCGACTTCGTAAAAATTGCGGTCCGTTTCTCTGGTTCGCAACTTCCGAAATC
>JAOBRC010648675.1:0-10695 GCA_027575255.1 Scolionema suvaense
CCAGGAAGGGGGAGGTGCATAACCCTGGCTTAGCCAAAGTAGTGTTAACGGCCGATAGCACCCCTTCTTCCCCCTCTCTCCCCGTAGCCAGTGGGTCAGTGAGGCTAGAAAAAGGAGATATTCGTATTTATGTTCCCTGTGATGTTGACGCACGCACCTTATCACGTGTGTTGCAGGTGTTGGCAGGTCAGTTGAGATGTTAAGTTTACCGTCAGGTCTTTTAGTGTATATGGCGACAAAACCCACGGATATGCGCCGCTCATTTGATGGCTTATCGCTATTGGTGCAAGATACCTTGAGTCACCATCCGCTCTAACGGAGATTAGAGAAGGGGCCTAAATGCCCCCAACAATGTTACGCTCTCCATTATATGCTGCAAGTGCGAACGGCCACGTTGAATGGGCAACCAAAAACAGGTCAGCAACCGATTAAAAAAGCAGCTTAAATGCCCTGGGTAATTTGGTGCTCTCCAACCCGATTTAGTCCCTTATGAAGTTCGACCTATGATGATCGGGTTTGTCTCTATAGCTAGCTGTTGTATTGTTCTGCTATCTGTATTATTATTCCAACTAGCAGAACAATACAGGTGAATTTATGAAGAACAAAATACTAGGTAGAGATGAGGAGGTTGCCATTTTAGGAGAATTTTTATCATCGAGCAGCTCTGAATTTCTTGCCATATATGGCCGGAGAAGGGTAGGAAAGACTTTCTTGATTCGAAACTTCTTCTTAGAAAACAATGAGATCATATTTTTCAATTCTACTGGAATGAAAGATGGTAGCCTGGGAGAGCAACTCGCTAATTTTACTGAGGAAATAGGAAATACCTTCTTATATCAAGGTGCTAAGCTAGAAGTGGGGAAAAATTGGAAAGCTGTATTCAGAACTCTAACCGATAATATTAAGGAAATATCTTCATCAAAGAAAATAGTATTATTTTTTGATGAATTTCCATGGATGGCTACAAAAAATTCTCGTTTATTACAACAGTTAGATTACTATTGGAATCAACATTGGTCGAAAGATGATAGAATAAAATTAATTATTTGTGGCTCATCAGCCTCATGGATTATGGATAAAATTGTAAATAATAAAGGGGGGTTACATAATCGAGTAACGCAAAATATTTTCTTGGAACCATTTAAACTACATCAAACAAAAATGTTTCTGAAAAGCTTATCTATTAATTTAACTAATATACAAATATTAGAGTTGTATATGGTAATTGGAGGTGTTCCATTTTATTTAAAAAAAGTTACTGGGAAGAAATTATCTTCTACACAAATTATTGAAAATCTTGCTTTCAGACAGAAAAGCTTTTTATTAATGGAATTTGATAATTTATTTTCAGCATTATTTAATAACTCTAAAACATATATTGAAATTGTTAAGGAAATCTCTAAACATAGATATGGCATTGGCCAGGAGGACTTATTCAAAAAAATTGGAAAGTTTGTACAAGGCAATAGCGGGGTTGAAAAAATGGGGGCTTTGATTGACACTAGTTTTATCATCAATTTTAAGCCACTTTACCATAAAAAAAGGGGGATTTACTATCGGGCAATTGATCAATATTCTTTATTTTATTTTTACTGGATAGAGCCTATAAAGAATGGACTGCTTAAAAAGAACTTACTTTCAGGCTATTGGGACAAATTAAAGCAAAAACCGGCTTGGAACGTTTGGTCCGGACTTGCTTTTGAATCGATATGTTATGAACATTTACCTCAAATAACAAAAGCACTTAAATTAAGTCCCACAGCGATTCCTAGTACATGGCGCTACGTCCCTAGAAAAGGAAGTCAAGATCAAGGTGCACAGATCGACCTATTATTTGACAGAGATGATGATTCCATTACAATTTGTGAGATAAAATTTAGTAATAAGCCGTTTACTTTCAACAAGGAATATACACAAAAACTGGAACAAAAAATTGAAGTATTTAAAAAAGTCACTCGCACTACTAAGCAATTGTTCATAGCTATGATTTCGGCTAACGGCATTAAAGAGAACAAATATTCAGATGCGTTGCTTAGCGGGGTAGTAACGCTCGATGATTTATTCAAAGATGTTCAATAAGTGTGATAATTATGCTTATCACAAAGAGAGAGAGTGGCTCTGCTTACACTCGCCCTCAGCGATGACGCATCCCAGGTAGTGCTTCACGTTCATTGGCCGCTACCTCCTCTTGTTCATTCTCACTTGCACTGTCCGTATCACTCTCAGCCAGCCTGTGCCAGAAAGACAGCCGATCACTCAAAACAGAGGTATCACTGAGGTCATCTCGTCTATCCATCGTCTCGCGGAAAGTGGCCATCTGATTCACTACCTTTGCCTCACTTAAGTCATCTTGCGGAGCCTCGACGACTTTCTCTTCGTCATGTTCTGGACGAATAGATACCTCTTGCGATGGCTCGAACGACTGGAGGATGAATGTATCATTGCCTTCACTACTGCTGGATTGTCTTACGGGCGCACTGGGTTCGTTATTGATTTCACTCACTGACTTAGCATCACTATCGTCTACATCTAAAGCGGCCATCTGCTCTGAGAGTATCGTTGCTAAGCTCACCGTGTCCTTAGCAAGGGCAGTTGGCAGCTTATCGCTCAAGGCTTGCAGTGAATCATAAACGGAAGGTTCATGATAACTCAGATGGATAGCATTAGCCAGATCTAAGCAGGATTGTGCCGCGGCTTGCTGTCCTTGCACCTGTAAATAGTGTGCTTTGAGTTCACAGGCCCTAGCAGGCGGCTGGTCCGAGGGAGCGGCTTGCAGAGCCAGGTCAAGGTAAATCATCGCGGCTACCGGATCATGATGGTGTTGATAACAGGCTTGACTCAGTGTCATCAATTCATCAACCGTTAAGCAATGACCTTGACGTAATCGCTGCTCATAGACAGACATCATAGCGTCATCGGCATACGGCTCTACCGGCTGGGCTGAAACCAAGACCGCTAAGCGCCACAAAGTTACCTCCATCAGATTAGGATGATCTGCACACCACTGCTTAAAGCTTTCCAGGGTTTCTGTACATTCAGTGCGCTGCTCGTTCGCCACATAACACTTGACTAACAAATAGTAGGCCAGCCCTACGGCCTTGATCTCTAATTCACCTTTAACCTCCATGAGGCCTTGTAGTGAAACATCCAGCGTGGGTTTTTCTAAGATGTCATAACTTAAGCTGCGATCCGACTCAGCATCAGCCACCGCCTGGTGTAAATAAGGGATCGCCTCAAGGTGTTGTTCTTGTTGGCACAGAAAATTGCCGTATTCCGCTAAGACGCCGGCATGGCGATTCACCTCAAGGGCTTTGATAAACTGCTGCTTAGCTTCTTCTATTCGGCCTTGTACATGATAAAAACAGGCTAAGTTATGACAACCTTGCGCGGGATCACGCTTGGCCACTTGTTCTTGATGAAAAATGGCACGGTCAAGATCCTGTTGCTGATAGTAGTCAATCGCTTTTTCCAGGTGAGTTGCTAACTCGTCCCTATCTGTGCTGATAGTTTGCTCAAGGGTAACACTGAAACTTTGCATCAGTAAGCGTAACTTACAATCTTGTAGTCTTCTTCTTGCTATGTGAAGGTGCGGATGATCAGGATAACGTTGGGCATAGGTAGCCTCAAAGATCGGAACCGCCCGCTGTAGGGTTTGATGGGCTTGAGGCAATTGCCCTAAGGCGACGTAGGCATTGCCTAAATTGACAAGGGTGATGGCAACCGACGGATGCTCCGGCCCATAGTGGTGCTCCTTAATCGGTAACGCCCGCTCCAGCAGGGCTTTTTGCCCCGCATAGTCGCCCAAGTCCCCAAGCGCATTGCCTAAATTGACAAGGGTGCTGGCAACCGACGGATGCTCCGGCCCATAGTGGTGCTCCTGAATCGGTAACGCCCGCTCCAGCAGGGCTTTTTTCCCCGCATAGTCGCCCAAGGACCCAAGCGCATTGCCTAAATTGACAAGGGTGCTGGCAACCGACGGATGCTCCGGCCCATAGTGGTGCTCCTTAATCGGTAACGCCCGCTCCAGCAGGGCTTTTTGCCCCGCATAGTCGCCCAAGTCCCCAAGCGCATTGCCTAAATTGACAAGGGTGCTGGCAACCGACGGATGCTCCGGCCCATAGTGGTGCTCCTGAATCGGTAACGCCCGCTCCAGCAGGGCTTTTTTCCCCGCATAGTCGCCCAAGTCCCCAAGCGCAGTGCCTAAACTCCCCAGCGTGATCGCCACCTCAGGGTAATCAACCTCTTCTTGTTTCTCCTGGTATGAGAGCAATAAGGTATCGGCAACGATCACGTGGGGTAAATATTTATAGTTGCTAGCGGCCGTACTATCATCAGCGATAGCTTTCCTTAACACCTTTGAGAGCCGCTTGGCCTTTGCTAACTGTTGACCCGCTTGTTGGTGAGATAAGCGCACCACTTCTTGCACTAAGCGATGAAGCTTGACAGTCTCACCTATCACAGGATCTTTTGCATCCGCGGAAATTAAACAATATTGCTTGAGTAAATGAACCGCTGTATTACGATCACCTGAAGCTACATTCCCTGCCAAGCGGGAAAATAAGGCTTCTGGTATCCCTTGAGGGCTTACATATGCGAGACCATCGAGTAAGCTCAAGGCCAACTGACCGGGTGACTGTCTTTTAAGCTTGGTCATGGTAAGGTGCCAGGTCGTCAACACGGTCCGCTCATAACGGTTATCACTTGCTTTAGGTAAGGTAAATGCTAAGGCTTGCTCTTTTTTAGCCGATGCAAAGTCGGCGAGATAATCTTTGACAGTAAAGCCAGGCTGGCTGATTTGTTGCGCTTGAATATAGCCCACTGCTTGTTGCAGCGCTAAGGGCAAGTATTGCAAACAGTGATCACCGATTAACTGCTCAATCGCTTCATCTTGGTGGCTGTCACTTAGCTCTAATTGGTTTTTGACAAACTCAAAGGCTTCCTGTGCTGGCCATACATCTAAGGTGAGCACTTGCACCGTTTTCAGATAACGGCGCCAATCACGATTACGCGAGGTGATTAATAGATGCGGTTTGATGGCCTCAGGATTGAATGGATCCGGTACATAATCTTTGATGTCTTGATAGCTTTCTGCATTGTCAAAAATAAACAGACAACGTTGATGTAATGTCTCGGCAAAGTAACGATACGTGTCAGCGACTATCGCCTTCATATCTTGTTCATCAGCTACCGGCAGCTTCAATCCGGCGGCCACAGCCTTAAAACTGCTGCTTAACGTCGAGGGATCCTGCGCATTGATTTCAATGGCATTATTATCATAATACTTGGCATAGTGGTGAGCATACATCCGGGCCGTTTCGGTCTTCCCTACCCCACCTAGGCCACTTAGGGTAGTCATTTGACTTAACACCGAAAACGTAGCACCTGTTACCTGGCGGATCATCATTTGATGAATACTGCCATCCACCTTCAACTCCCCCTGATCATCAAACTGACCGAGTTCCGATTCCCGACCGGTAAATGAGGCAATCGGTGCTGGCACTTGCCACGTTTGAGGGGAGGCGGACTGAGGGACTGCATGGTAATGCTCTACATGGGCGATACGCTGAGAACCGATCTGTTGTTGGGCAACGTTAACCGTTTGTGTAATTAAAGATTGCTGATAAACGGTGGTGGTATCGCCAGCAGTGAACGAAGCGTTGTCACCTAAGTTAATATGGCTCAGTGGTTGTTGATGTAGGGAAGCGCCCGGAGTCAATACCACACTCGCCTCTGCACCCAGGCTATCTCTATCCTCTTGTGCTAACCGGACTGGGCTTATCTGCTCACCCCGTGACGATGACTCGTCCCTGTCCCTAGCGCTGCCAGCGGTTCTCTCCGGTGCATTACGATGCGCTTGACGAAAATCGTTGAAACCTTGACGAATGGCACTCTTATCCACCTCAAAGTCTTCCAATTCCGCTACTGTTGCTATCGCCTCATTATCCGCCATTAATCGCTTAGCAAGCTGTTTAGCACATTGATTTTCCAAGTCACTGGTGCTTAACAGACTGAGCTGATCATGATAGTCTCTCAAATGCTCCGTCAAGGCCTCTAGCAGCGTTTTCTTATGTACTTGACCTCTGGCCTTTTTTTCTGCTCGCCAGGCGGCTTTGAATTTAGCTTGAAACGCTTTGTCTAATTGCCGATAGACTACCTCACTAAATGCCTCCACGTTAACGCCGGGGAGTGAAGGTAAGGCACGACTGGCTGGCGCTTGGGACTTATCTATAGACAGGGCGGTAAAGTGCACATCCCCTGATTTAGCATGAGCACCTTCGGCTAATTCGATAGCCTTAGCACCCGTGACTTCATAGTTATATTGCTGGCTGGTCTTTAATAGCTGCTCTTCACGCTCAGGGGTTATCTCCCCTTTGACCTCGATATGCTTGCTTTGTACCTTGCCCACCTCCAACACGCTCTTTTTAGCCAGTGTGATATCAGATAAACCACTGACTGTAAATGTCTTTCGGGCTTGGCTTTGCTCTGTTTTTATCACTTCACGCGTGGCTTGATGCGCTTGATCAATATGATGGGCTTGATTGGCCGCCAGGCTTGCTCGATGTTGATGGGCCACTGCCAGCTGGTCCATTAAGGTAATCAATTGCGTCTCTATTGCAGGTAATCTGGCTAATACCTGCTGGCCATCATGGGTGATGGTTCCCAAGGCCTTCTGTAACCCCGCCAGCTCATCACGCATCACCCCTTGATGGTCCGCTAAATCAGTTTCCATTTGCTCGGCCAATGCCAACACCGTTTGCTGCTCACGTTGCAGTTGAACTGATTGCTTTTTAAGGGAGTGGTATTGAGCCGTGCTATCGATGTGAGTGCTCTCTAGGGTTTGCACCAGGCTGGCTTGTTGATCAGCCATCGCTTCTACTGATTCAACTAAGGCCACTTGTGCCCGCGTGCACTCAGCTTGCACTTTTGTCAATTCCTCTTTTAACAGCGCAATATTGAGCGGTCTATTTTCCTCTAGCTCAGCTATGACCTCATCAATCAACGCCTTGGGGAATGCCTCTAGGTCAGTGGTTTGCGGGGGAAAAAAATGAGCCTTTAATGGCTCGGCGGGGGTGTCAATGCCTCGGGGGATCGTTTGCTTTACCGCATCGATGTGTTTTTGGAAGAAGTGAGCATTGGTTTTTTTAGCTAAGAGCTTGGTACGCTTGGATTTACTTTCACCTTGGAGTAGGCCATCAATGACCTGGTCATGAATCTGCTTATGCTGGTAACGGGCCAATGCCTGGGCTTGCGCCGCGCTATCGGGTGACTCAGCAGCGATTTGCTCATGAACAGCTCGCCACTTTTCCTCTTCTTTTTCAAGACGCTTAACGGTGGTCTTGGCATGCTTCATCACCCGTTCCACCGCTTCTTGCGCTCGCAGGCCTAACTTCTCTTTGCTACGTTCCAGCGTGGCAAAAGAGTGGCCATGCGTTTGCCATAACCCCGGGCTAAAAGCCTTGGCTATCGATAAGGCCGCTTGCGATAAATAGCGTAACAGTCGCTCTTCTTCCACCAGGCCAAACTGATAGGCTAGCTTTTTGGCTTGCTTTAAACGTTTGGGCGCACTATAGACATTATGGAGTAATTGGCCGGCCACCGGCAAGGCTGACACAGCCCCTAATGCACCGGCACTACCCGCTGTGCTAGCCGCACTTCTCCCCCCTGCCCCTAACAGGGCGCCCCCTTGTGCCGTCAAACTGCCCTTATTATCAATCGGTAGTGTCCCTTGGGCAATGCATTGATAAACCGACAGCTTATCGGTAAAGCGTTCCACCAATGCCTTGGCAAAGTAGATCTTAAGTGATGCTTCGCTTAAGTCATCCGGGGTAAAGTCAGTTTTCATGTTTATATCTCCTTATAAGGTTATTAATCATTCATTTCGTGGCAGTTAATCACTAAACCTCACGCCACGCCATTAACTAGGCACCGTCTGACTGGCAACCTCCGCTCTGTCATCAACGGATATCGCTTGCGTGTCTGACTCGCTATCACTATTCGGTTCACTGGCACGAAACAACGACCCCCACCACAGGCGATTACCACTGCCATGACACTTGACATGGCCGGCATCATCCTGCCAACGTGGTAAACAACTCGATACCATCGCTTCCAACGACAACGCCTGTAACGCCTCCACACTTTCACCGACAGCCACTGAGGATGAGGGCACCGGCGTGGCCACAGCACTCGACGATTCACTTACCACGGATGCATCTGCCACCGGCAAGGCGCAGGCATGCGCCTCTATCGCCGCTGGTAACTGCGCTTGGTAATCGTTTAGGTAATCCTCAACCACCGCCTCAAATGGCTGGGCTAAAACTGCTGGATCAGCACTCCCTTCGCTTGCGGCCAAAAGCTCAGTGGGGTAGTGAATTAAAGGACGCTCTCTTAGCGTCGTTAGCTCACTGGCCGTGCTGTTAAGCGTAGACAGGTAGGCGTGATCATCCTCATCGGCCCCTTGAGCCGGTAGGGTTAACGGCGTAGCCAGTAAAGCGTGCAACTGCTCAAGGACCGCCTGGCTTAGGCCATGGCGTTGGATCACCGGATCGGCATACACTATTAAGCTTGCCCCCTGGGCTTGCGCGGCTTGATAGACCTGACGGAGTTGAGCTTGGCGCGACTGTAAACCAGTGATCAGTGATTGTGCGGCTTGATACCAGGGTTTGGCCGCTAGACACGGACCCGGTTGACCTAAATCCTCTAGAATACCCACTAGGCCCTTGCGGCGTTTATAAATAGACCGGGCGGTCTTTTTCACCGCCTCCAATGCCCGTTGATAGTTGGCAAAATATTGGCTCTCCATCGTCTCATCGACATCGACAGCCGGCATGTCTAGGCGATTAGATTGATCTTCTTTGGCCAACAGGCCACGAATCTCTCCGCACATCAAAGCAAAAATAGTGGCCATCTCCCCTGGCTTTTCTTTCACCGCCTGTTGCGCTTGATAACCCCGCTCAATGAGCTTTTGCATCGTTAAATAACGTGATTGCCACGTCGCCTCAGCACGAGGTCGATGGCTTAGCGCAGGATTGGGCAGTGAACCGCGCATTAACACCTCAAAGGCACAACCGATCGTCATATCAGTCACTTCATGGTAACCGAGCTGACTTTGCCACACGGCAGGCAGTAATAAGCTTTGCATCATCACTACTTCCGCAGGATAGAGCGGATAGTAACAACGGGCATCGCTACGAATACAGGGCGTAGCCAATGATGGCGATGATACCGCCCATGACGGTGGCTTAACAGGAACTGATGGCAAGGCCAAGGGCTCCTCACTGGCGACCACTGAAGGTGCAGCTAAATGAGGCAACACACTGATCAATTGATTACAGGCTGGTGAATAATATGATGAATAAACCCCATGGCCTTGTAAATAGTCATGCACCTTGCCTGCTGATTGCCAAGCTGTGAGCGGCACTATCTCGCCAGTGCTGAAGTGATCACGTCGGTCGTAGCGATACGATGAACTAAGCCGTGAGCAGCGCCAACTCAGGGCCAGAGTCAGTAACTTGCGTGGCACCGGTAAATCTCGGTCACTGGCCTGGTATAATACCCCGACTTGAAACAACAGTGGTGTATCCACCTGTTGATGGGAGAGCGGCAATCCACTGATCCCCATCACACTATCGGCCTCTAAGGCCTGTTCAAGGGACATAAATTGCCTCCGCTCGGTGGTATCCAGCGTATAAAAGCGACGAGACACCTCGTCATCCACCAGTAACTGCTGGGCCAAGGCTAAGCGCTTGGCGGGTAATAAGGCCCTGCTCTCTGTTTTGCCAGACCACTGCTTGGCAAGTTCGGATAATTGTTGAAATTCCTGCAGGCGTTGGGTCACAAAGTGATCGATTGCTTGTTTAGCACGATCTAAACGCGCTATGTCTTGGGAAAGTTGCTCAGGATCAAAGGCCACACGGCCATCCGCTAATCGCTCATAGACCCCTTGACGATAACGTTGGACTTGCGCTTGCTTGGTCGCTAGCGTCTCCGTTGCCTGGGCCGCATGATGCTGGATAACTTCTTGACCCAGTGTATTGCTAATCGGCACGGTCTCCCCGGAGAATCCCGTATCACGCCCGAAAAAAGCTAGTGGTGTTCTTTTCATCAGACCTTCCTGTCTGTTAACCCTACCTAACCGCTTCTATGCAGTGATGGCGCTTAACACGATGATGAGTTCAATGGGATAATACAGGGTGAGTGTCTTAGGGTGGCTCATCCTGAGATCATCACATGACTGCGACACCACAGTTCAATGATAGAAGCAAGAGAAAGTATAACCCATACGCATGCCAAAAGCAAGTTAATTCGCTATTTATTTTAAAGATGGTTGAGCATCACACGCATCGCTTGGCACGCTCAAAACAAACAACGCGCAGGGGTTAAGCAATGATGCTTCATGTAACTAAGCCCTAATACCGGTGATCAGTGGCCTTAGCAAGGGTATGAAACAACACTCAAAAAGCAAAACTTACCCCAGCCATGAACCTTGGGCTAGTAGGATGAGCAGTGACCCGGGTAGAGGCAATGGTCTCGTCCTCTTGGGTGGCAATGAACGCCGAAGCAAAGACGAAAGCAAGCACAGTATCAAGGTTAGCAAGACACCACACTCACACCATCTCCCTTAATGCCTTAAGCGCGATCACTTTCACTCCCGGCCGTTTGGGCTTAGCAGGTACTTTTATCAGCTTGCCCGTC
>JAOBRC010648786.1:0-10695 GCA_027575255.1 Scolionema suvaense
AAAGACTTCTTTATGTTCATGAGCGAAAGGAGCATGCTCATCAGAAATACAGCCTGCTGCTCGACCCTGCAAAGGAAGCAATAGATGTCAACTAAAAGTCTAAGGCTAAAACAGCAGGTCAATGGGAAGAAACTTGACAAATGTTGGGTTGGAGCCTTCACTTTTTATGTTTCCACTTGATTAAACTGGCTATGCATAGAGATAGGATATGTGAGCAGCTTGGCAGCAGAAATTAAAACCAAACATATAGCATGATCTGCTAATGTCTGATTTCACGACATCCCAGTTCAGAGTACAAAATCTACAGAAATTGGAAAGCATAAAAAATAGTATGCTATGAGGTTATTTCAATATTTGCTACGGTAGCTGAAAGAGGACCCTTTGCGATAATAATAAAAATATTTCCTCTTGACACGTCCAGGGTATTTTAACATTCTCATTCAAAGGCAACTATGCCAAGGTGAACACAATAAAACACTAAATTTCTCAATGGCAATCATACACAAATCCACCGTATAGACAATTAAAGTTCCACCTTTACGATCAGGCCATGTTTGTCATACAACCAAATCTTTTTGTTAGCTTCCTCTCGAGACAAGCCCTCATTTACCAGCGCTAATGCCAGAAGATTAGCAATTCCGCACGCGGCCTAAACAACAAAAAATAAACATTTGCTGTACACTAAGAGCAAGAGAAATAAAACTCCGTAATTTTCATTAGTAATTAAAAGGCTTACCTTATTACGTCAAATTAAGCTGCGCACTTAATTATGCTGTACCTTCAAAAAGGCGGCTTAATAAAAACGCAGCTTAATTAATGGTGTGGCTTAATAGAACGCAGCTTATTTAAAGATCAGGCAAGCTATAGAAAAACACAATTGCTGCTGGATGACTTTATTCAATACACTATACCACTGTTCACTTTCATCATCTATGAAACATCCTTGTTTTTCTCATAAAAGTTGTAAGTCAATCTGTTCTAACTTTTTCGTCACTACTAAGTGACTCCTGCGGCTTAATTAAAACCTCTCAAATCTCTAATTTTGTCCAAGAGCGGCTTAATTACAGCGTGGCTTAATTTAATGCGGCAGCATTAGATACGCGGCTTAATTTGGCGTAATAAGGTAATAAAAAGAAACCGTTCTCACAAGACCAGTCAAAGCAATCAGTCTTTGACAAAAAAAATTGATAAAACGACATCAAGAAACGATTCAAGCAAATAGAATCATTTTCATCAAGTGCTTTCACAAGCCTTTTTCCAACCACTAAAATGTAAGCTTCAGTGATTTCACAGGTTTCAATAACTAAAACGAGATTAGTTAAAAGTTTCAGCAAGACCAGCTTCATTTAGCTTTGCAAATAAAAAAGATGTGCATAAAAATGAAGATTTATAGGTCACATTTCAAGATCCCAAGACAAGTAACATATTATATATTTCCACTAATTTTCCTGATAAGGCAAATGAAAACTCAAAAGAAATCCTAAAAATACTGACATCAGCAGATATCATTCTTCAATAAATTGTTTTCTGATAAATGTTTCAGGAACTTGCTTTGGACACATAATTGACGGTGTTCTAGAATATGCCTGTACTAGTTTTGATCAATGAGCATCACCACAATTATCTACAAATTTAAGTGGCACACCTCTCCAGCTCCAAGGAACAAAAACTTGTTATCTTGAAGTTTCTTTCCAGTCACTTTATTGCTTGCTAGTAAACCTCCTACACAGACTGCTGCAGTACCTGGAAATCAAAGACAAATAACATCATGGTAGCAGAAAACCAGTCTCGAAATTAACCCTATTCCGTATGGGGGGAGGGCTTTGATTCCGGCCTCCCTCGAGTTTTCGGCAAATATCTCAAAACAGCAAAAGCCTACTACTTGCTCTTTTTTAGGCTTTTACTTATAGGAGTCTGTGCATATCTCGGTTAAATTTGGCGTTTAGTCATTTAGGACCCATGGGAATGTAAGATAAGCAAAATCGCGTTAAAATAATTAATTATCCGAATTTTTTAAATTTGGCAGAATTAGGTACCCACTACTAATTATGATGACATCAAATTGTTCATTACGTGTTGGTCTATCACCATATCAAGTTTGGTGGTCATATCTATAGCCAATCGGGAAATACTAGGGGGGGGGGGGCTGCAGCATCAACCCCCCCCCCATACGTACATAGGCCAACATGATTCCATATTAAATAGGGCTAAGATGAAAATTGCAGAAAAAATTATTGCCTTCAATCTTCTGTTTTTTTCATGTACAAAAGATCACATAATCAAAAATTGGCATTGATTAGAAATCATAAAGCAGTCTTCAATGATTTTCTACATAAAACAACAACAAAAAACAAAAAAACTTAACCAGTTAATAGCTGAATCTGCTGTTCTACTTTTAAATTACAGAACATGTAGATCAGGGCTAGTCTGTTAGAAATCAACTAAATCCCTTTTTCTATAAGATCCAGAAATTGCGAGCTCAGGCTTGTTATCCTAAATTCTTTTTTTAAAAAATTTCCAGCCTCAGTTGTTCTTAATTTGTCCTAATGTCACAAGACAATATTGGCTTTAAGTGTGGCCATCTCCAACAAACAATGCGTTCTTCATAAGCATATAATCTATTAAAAAATGAATGAAGCCCAGCCTGGGTTTATTCCTAAATGGTTCTCATTTCTTCGGAAAAATTCAGACTCACATTCTGATAAAATGTTCTAACAGAAAAAGGTGTGCATCAACTACTAGGTATCAAACTGAGTAGCTAATACAGAGAATGGTGGGATGTACTGTTTTCTACGTCACAGCTAACAACACTACTAAGGCATATCATACACAGGTGAATAGTCAACTGCGTGGCTAACCAGCTTTTCAAGATAATTATCATCCGCAAACAAGTCATTTACTTTAAAGTGACCCAGTTTAAGTATATAAGCCTGCTAGCATGCTTCAAGATACCCTGATCTTTTCTGCTGATTAACTGCCAAGTACATGTATTATCAATAACACCTGATTTCATGCATGACTGTGTCAGAATCATCAACATGTCAAACGTCTGCTACAAAAACTTTGCAAGCATCAGAGGACAAGCAATTTTGCCCTCGATCTCAACCATGCAATTAAACATAAGCAGGGTTCTTATAATTCAAAGAACAGGTAAATATGATTTTACAGGAAACATCAACAACAGAGTCTTCTTAACTAAAATATTGCTAATAAATCTAAAATTGGACAGGCCAAAGTCCAGATATAACTATACATACTAAAATGTTGACCACTCTGGAAAAAATTGAGATTAGTGATTTAACAAAAATCCACGAAGAATAAATATTTCGTGAAAAAAACCCCAACATTTCAGCCTTACAAAATACAATTTCACAACTAGTACATCCTATGCAACATTAGAAATTTATAAACTTTGAGCAGGCTAATGAAACAAACTGAAATGGCAACTAATTAGAGAAACACAAACAGGTTGTCCTAATAAATATGGCTTTATGCATCTCATTTCAACACCCACCAATAGATACCCACATATGTGGACACTTTTCATGAAACAAACTCAGTCAATACACTCAATAATGTACAATCCAGTACATGACCAAAGCCACCAAATGTGATAAAATAGCTGTGCTTAAATCCCTAATTTCATTAAAAAGAGGTGCGGAAGAAGTAGAAAGCTTTCGCTCTTACATGTATGAAGAAACAACTCATACAAAAACATAAAAAACTTATGAAAGTCTTTAGATATTTGTTACAGTTATCTTACCTTGTTACAGCTATCTTACCTTGGATATCATCATTAAATGTGTTCACTTTGTATTTGTATCTTCTCAGAAATCGAAATGCATTGTGGTTTCCAAAATCTTCGAATTGTATGAGCACATGTTCTCCAAATCTGCAATTAAGACAACATAGTGAATCTTCAAATTGTATGAGCACATGTTCTCCAAATCTGCAATTAAGACAACATAGTGAAGAATTATGTCTCACTTCTAGGTTGATGAATATGACCTATTTTGATCTTTCTGAAAAAGTGTCAATCAGGTATGGAAAATCTGATTTGATAAAATCACAAGAATATCCATCTGCCATGGAGTTACAAATAAACTTGGGGTTCATGTAGCTCCCTTAATAGCGCCATTCAAAATATTCAGACATGGAACCTTGCACAGATTTAATAAACCGGTTTTACTAGCGCAAATCAAGCACATTTTTATTTTATACTCATTTGAAGAAATAGGCATTAATCAATCAAACAGGATCAGCAATCCACCATTGGAGATCAAGCATTATAATGCAACTGAAACTCTTCTCCTTGCTTGGCAGCATTCTCACTAATCATTAATAAATAACCAAAACTCAATGAGCTCAAAATATAACTATAAGTGACCTGCATTTACTTCCTGATTTCTTGACAAGTAAACAAAAAAAGAATTCTGGCATTTAATAATACCTATCTCTCAGAGCGTAGATGAGTTCATCCATCAAGAGGTCATACTTCTCACTCCTATCACGATGTTGACGAATACCGATGTACATTGGATCATTCAGTAACTCCTATTGAATTACCACAGAAAGAATTCTTAACTAAAACACAACTAACAACTTGATAATTCTTAATAAAACCCCAACAGATGCAAAGCACTTTCAGCAACATGTGTCTGATTTTAAGAAAAAGCTGCTCTTTCTCTTAAAATCAAACACATGTCTTGCCCTGCAGAAAATGCCTTGAATCACATCAACTAACTTTGGCACATACATATGCATCACATTTTTCTTGTTTATTCCCCTGTTTTTAGATGATGCTATCCAAGATATTGCAGCCACATTATATGAATTCTGTTGTACCTGATCATAAAAAAAAAGGAGAATAAACAAGAAAAGTGTGATGCCTACGTATATCCCAAAGTTTATTGAAGTAACTGTCAAGCAAATGCTTCTATCCATATATTAATAAACATTGCTTCGGATTTAACTAGACAAGATGTTACAGTATGAGTACCTTAAACTCCATCAATATAGTACCTACCTTCGACTATCTCACAATAAATTCAGTAGGTTATACTTTCTGTATAGCACAGTGCTAAACAACTAAGTTATATGACAATTTAATATAAAGCACGTAACAGTACAATATGCATAAGTATAACATGGAGAACTTTTAAATAATCCACTCACCCAAGCTTTCCAAGCATTTTTTAATTGTTAATATGGGCTGTATAGTTGACTAATCTTCAGATAGAAAATTACATTGAGAACAACAAACTGAACACAAGAAACAGAAAGCAAATAAATGTGATAAGTACAGAACTTTCTAGAACATACTTCGTTATCGGTGCCCACATCAATCATGATAGGTAAGCAAGCAGAGGGATGGATTCCTCCACAGGCTGTATACAATGCTAGCTTGCCGATGGGTATACCCATACCATTACAGCCAAGATCGCCAAGACCCAGAATTCGTTCGCCATCAGTCATCACAACAGCCTGTCAATCAAACAGAAGTTGTAGCAATAACTCACTTGCATCCTTGCACATGAAAAAGACAAAAAAGTGAAGCAAAGATATCAAATCCCCATGAAAACAGGCCCGTCATATGAATCACTGAAGATTTACTGAAGTTCTGGAAGAATTCACAGCAACAAGGTTTTCACTAGCAGCCGGCAAGTGGCGTAAATGCCCACGTATTTCATCAGCTCCTTTTTTTGTTAACATTCCATCAATTGCATTGTGACGTTTCAAAATTCAATCCTAATGTGCCGCCTACTGCCTCATTACATTCACCTACTTTAGGTTACAGTGAGAACCATGAGCAAGTAAACAGTATACCTAGAAATCCAGGCTTCGATTAGAAGGAGTAGAAAGACACATCGATTCGCAAGAAATTGCTTGAATATTAAAGCAACGTAAACACCGTCAACAAATGAGAAGTTCTTCAATCAAACCATACATGGGTTAAAATGAAACTCTGATCACCAATACAGCAAGAACAATAACGACAATTGGTTTTTATTTCAGGTGGCAAGCTTCAGCAGCTGTCCTAACAGCTTGCTTCAAAGTTTGGATAATTTATGCACTCTGTTCTTTGAGATTCACATTAAGATATGACATCACTTATGACCATCACTAGGTATACTACTGGCCATTGCAACCTAACAACTGAAAGAATTCTAGAGATGGTATATTAAAGATATTAATGGTCTGAAAAGAGTAATGTCATCAAGCATGGTAACCTGCGCTTGTACGGTACACTGTTTCAGGATTTGTCCAAGCATTATTTGAGTCAACGGTCAACATGACATGCCTGGGTTAACGACTCCAAAATAACAAACCAACTTCAACAATAGCTACGGGCAAGAAATTTGAACCAATTATTCTTGCTTATAAATGACCAACAAATGCCAAATTTTGGTTCCACAGACAATCTGGTATGCAAACTACATGCAATAGAAATTTGCAGACCAGCATTACATTTCAAACCAAAAATTTAAGCTTGGTGATAAGAATTTCTAACACAAGTGATGTACAAAGGTTAGAAGCATTAAGTTTAACAGCACTGCAAGTAGAAAAATCATTTTTTGGAAATTAGGAGTTTTGTAAAAACTCCAAATAGATAAAAACAACATTGGCAATAGGGGGACGGAAACACCCTTCTCTCCACTAAATGGTACTCTACTAGCTATTTCAAGGGGTTAAGAGTAAATTTGCAATTGAGCATATTGACACACAGGTCAGATGAAGAATAACGGATGGCGCCACAAATTTTAAACTTAGGGGCTAAGCAACACAAAATTTAAAAACTTTGTGCACAATGAATACCTCTATAAAACAAGACTTCAAATCTGGTAAAAAGTAGGGCGCTAAAGCCTCCTTGGACCCTTAGTGGTGCCATGCACAAGAATAGTTGTCCAAGAATAGCATATAGATATCGTGGCTACTATCAGTCAATAAAATTGATAGATTAAAATTCAACTAAAACTATTACAGTAAAATGAACTGACAGAATAGAACTAACCTGAACATGTGATTCGGGCCAGTTGGCAACTATATCTCGAACATGCCCTAAATCATGGATGGTTACAAACAATCCCCTGAACAAGAGAAAGTTCCATCATAATATTTAAACCGGCAAACAAGAGAATGCAAATAAAGCAACAGCGACAAACCTAGAGAATCCAGCCACAGTTTGTGACCGAAAAGTCCTTGCTTACATTCTGAAATCTATGAGATTTTAGAGAAAAAGGGCATTCTTCAGAAGAACTTGGACAAGGACAGCATCGGAGCCTAGTAAATGCAAAATCTCTAATCCAAGTAGCACAATGTATACGTCAAAAAGCCGTGTTGCAACCTTACCAAGATATATATTAATCTGAGGAAATCCATTCAACCAAACTGCAAGCAGTACAACATTCAGCAACCATAACTCTCTCTCTTACTCTCACCAGGCTCCACGATAAAAATGTTTTCAGAAGAGCACATTTATCATGACACAATGGAACTTTTGGCAACTTAAGGAATTGCCAGCAGTTAAGCTTTCCCTCTAAATGCAATTACTTTGAGTTGTGTACTTGTTTTTTTACTACTGGACTGACAGATACTTTTTTGTTGGTTCACACCCTATAGGTCATCCTAAATGTCCATCTTGAAAATGGCTTTAAAATGGCTTCGAAACGTAATTAAAATTGCTATGAAATGACGTTGCAGAGAGATGGATGACACAATTAAATGCTTGTGGATATATCTATTAGTTCATGCAGCAAAACACAATACTATTAGTAGCTCAACGTGTATCTTGAAATGATAGAGCATAGTACAGATAATCGTCACAAGGATAACAGATGACAACAAACCTTAACAACAAGAATGACCACAACTATCCCATTGCAAACATAAGCAGTAAAATTTTTAACACTTCCCCTCAATGGGTATAGTTCATGTCACTTTAAAATGAACACAGTCAAATCCAAGCATAGAGCGAAATTTCTCAAACAGATGATTCTTCAGCAGTGCTTTTGCCATAATGTCCACCAACATTTTATCTGTAACACAATGGATTACAAATAACAGCTTGTTCTCAACTCTTTCGTAACAAGAACGAAAATGAATATGTTTTGTTCGATTGAGGAATTTCGGATTTCTGAACAATTCAATGGCTCCTCGACTATCTTCATACAAAACTAAAGTTCAATTTTGTTCAAAATTGAGTTCGCTAAGTAAACGACGCAACCATATAACTTCATCAGTAGCTTGACTCAAAGCCACATATTCTGCTTCCGTAGAAGACTTCACAACAGTACGTAGTTTGCGACTAAGCCAACTTAGACCATTTTAAGTTGACATCAGTCCAGTTCACAGCTGCCCCTTCTACCGCCTCCCTGATGAGATTATAAACACATTTTCCACTTTTGAGACAATGCCTCTGAACTGTTGCACACTTGCAGAATGAGCTGCTGCATATTGCATTTGGTGATGGCATTAGCCAAAAATTGTATTTCCTATTGATAACTTTGAGATTTGTATTGGTTGAACTTGTGCAACATCAGGTAGACATTATGCACCTTATGCATAATTATATTTATCTTGGATTATTTCATCTGTTTATTTTAAGCATTTTAACATGCAGGCCGGGACCTGGAGCTTGCTTAGAAATCATATTTCTATGAAACATCAAGCCGTCAAGCAGTTGACAAGAACTTTGAAGTAAATTCCTTTTCAAGTCAGGATATCTGCAGAAGTACACAGGGATTTCAAAAGTAGCTGGCCACTGGCGCAGTGAGCCAGATACTTTTGAGAAATTAGCGATTTGCACTGGCTACTTTTGGTGCCAAACTCCTTAAAATCTTCCAGTTGACAGAACTCCTGTCAGTACAGACCACAGGCCACCTTTTCTCGGCTTACAACACGATTGACTGCCAACACAATTTTCAATACAGTCAAACCTCAAATAGCAACCACTTTACGGGACACAGCTTAGTGGTCGTCAAGGTGACTGATGCATGGAGGTTATTATATATATGAATATACTCTTTCATCAAAAAAGACTGGTCTGGAGAGGAGGGAGGCCACAAAAAGAACGGCTCATGATCAAAAGAAACACAAATTAATAAATGTATCTTATAAGTACAATCTACAATTATGCTGCAATTTTTCACTTTTTACGTACTTTTTATTTGTTTTCATAAAGATATTTCGAGCCTTAATAGAGGTGAAATCAGACTTTGGGACAATAGAAGATGGCCGTTTGACCCTAAATTAGAGGTGACCCATGTACGAAGGCTTTTGTGTAAGAGTTTGACCATAAATTTGGCAGGGACTTTCTTTTCTGGCCGTTTATCAGGGGGTGATTGATGTATGGGGGTGACCGTTAATAGAGGTTCCGCTGTATCTGCAAAGTTGATCGAAAAGTTCTTCACGATGAAATTTCTTGCTACGGGCTTTTTTGCATCAACTCTGGTATAGTATGCCTAACAAACAATCGTGTCCAAGAATTCAGTTTAAAGTAACTGAAGGAAATAAAATATTTTTTTATAGACTTGACCGAAATGCTTATGATTTTTGGTTTTCTAGACATTTTCAACTATAAAATCAGCTGAAGCTTCCAGGGCTTTGCCCTGGACCCAACAGGAGCTTACAACAACCCCCTATAAACCTTAGTTACCTTCTCACCCGCTATGTGTCTAGCTAACACAAATTTTCAATAACCCTGACTGTCTACTCATACAACAGTGCTGTCTACTCAGAAAACTTTTGAAACCTCTGGTACATCCTTCAGCCATTCCCAAGAAATTTTAAAGCCGTTTTCAAGTCGGAATGTTCACGAGTAGATTCTTAAAGGAGCACAATCTCTCAGATTTTTACATGCTTGATGGGGAGCAGATGATTAGTTTATCACACATAAAAAGTTTCAAGCCATTTTGATTTTCCGTTCAGCAAATATTTCATTTCAAAGATTCCTTATTATTTACTGTCTCGGCTCTCGGCAGTAGTCATTGATCATACCCTAATTAGGCCATTCTCTTGCATAATTACAGAAGTGGTACCCCTAGACCACCCCTAACCATACCTAGGCCACGCCTAAGCCACACCTGATAAAGCCGATCGGAAATTCCCAAAGCGAGTCCTCCAATTTTAAGGTATATTTTTATGACCGCTGCTCAGCAAAGTAAAGATGATGAAAGTAGATATGGCGGGTTCAGCAGCGGGAGATAACATACCAGCGCATGCGTCAACCCGTTCCATACACCACAATGAAAATACTTCTGGAAAGATAGCTGTGCTATGCACCTTATACCAGTAGTTACGTTGCTCATTCTTTCCATGGCACACAAATAGTTTTGTTATTGCATGTCTATTTTCTGCCTGAAAAAATGTTTCTCAGTATATTTTCAGTTCAAGGTTGTCAATATCAATTCCTTTACAAGCACAATAGCTAAAAACTGCAGATGTATCCTTTCCTCTATACTGGAGCCTATCGCTCTTCACCGTATACAGGAAAGGAACCTTTCACGCACAGGATCAGGTCCTTAGACCCCTATGCAGAGAATGGTAGCATCTGATCTTAGGTTAAACAGCTGTTTCTCACAGCTGCCATAGCTAACAAGTTGCTAGCCTGCTCACAGCCTCTGCTCAAACCAAGTTCTCTCAGAGTCTGCTTACTTTGGCTCGAATCTCCGTTTTTCAAATTAGCAAACTTGTTAA
>JAOBRC010648897.1:0-10695 GCA_027575255.1 Scolionema suvaense
AATGTAAAGTATGGGGTGGAATGTGTTGATGAGTTTGTTACAGCTGTATAAATAGTTGTTCTAGTGTGGTTATGTCAGGTAGTTTTTTGGGCTGAGGATGGAAAACGTTAAAAAGCGTTGTTCTTTTTGTACAATTCGTTATATACTTGGTGTCATCACGACCTTTTGGAAATCATGACATTGCACTAGAGACTGTGCTTGAAGCTGCTATCAAGAACGGTCTTACACATAACTTGAAAAGCGCATCTTCAATGCTACAGAAGATCCGTTCTGGGGTGTTGTCATAACCGAACATGGAATAGTACCAGACCCAGTGAAGGTCACTGCCTTTCATCATGCCACACCCCCAACATGCAAAGAGGAGCTAGTATCATTTCTGGCTATGCCACAGTCTCATTCGAATTTCATCCCAAATCTCTCACATGACACTGCTGAACTACGTGCTCTCACGAAAAAACATGTGAAATTTCGATGGTCCGATAGCCACCAGCGTGAGTTAAAAAAGATCAAGCAACTCTTTCAAGACGACACTCTGAATAGATTCTTCGAGCCAACTAAACCCACCTTCATATTTGTTGATGCCCATCGTTCAGGTTTAGGTGCCATATTAGCCCAAGGAGATTCTGCTGATACATACCTGCCTCTGGCTGTCGCCAGCCGATCCACTACAGAGATAGAGTCGCGCTATCTGCAATTGGATGTAGAAGGGTTGGCAGTTGATTTCGGACCGAGACGATTTCGTCAGTTTGTAGTCGGAGGTCCTGTAGTGACTGTGGTGACAGACCACAAACCACTGATTGGCATATTTTGCAGTGCACGATTGGGGTCCATTCGTTATTCGACAGAGTAAAACTGCGCCACCAAGATGCTCGCTTCCAAGTTGAGTGGAGAGCAGGTAAGCACAATGCAGCTGACTTCCTGTCACGCCATAGCAAGCCTCCAAAATTGCAACCTGCTGAAGTGAAACGTGAGACCACAGAATACAACAAATTATGCTGGATGATACATGGTTCACCTTACATTGACTCTACCACCATGAAATGCCTGCAACTCCATACAATGACTGATCCCACTCTTCAGAGCCTCTCTACTTTCATCAACCGTAGCCACAAGCCACCGATTACTCAACAAGATCTGCTCCCATACAGAAATATCCTTTCAGAACTTACCTCGTCAGAAACAGGATTGGTCATGCGTGGTGAGCGCATAGACTTGTCATCCAGCCTGGTACAAATAGCCGTTGACAAAGCACATTAAGGTGGGCACCCCGGCCAAGCTGGCCTAAAGCGACGATTACGCACACACTTCTGGTTTCCGGACATGGCGTCAGCTGTTGCTAACAAAGTTAATTATGCCTTCCCATCCAAACATACACCAATAAAACTACCATGGAATCCCAGGCTATGATGACACCACCGCCTACTGTCTTGGATGAGATTGCCTTAGATCTATTTGGCCCACTTCCCAATGGAAAGCACATCCCTTGTTGCTCAAGACATGCTGAGTCGATTTTCAGCAGCAAAAGTTGTCCCTAGTAACAATAGTAATAGTCGGTATTACCAGCTCTGCTATACACCAGCTATTGCTATCCTCGCTCACATACCTCGGATAATGCGCCCCCGTTCAATTCTGAAGCTTACGCGCAGTTTTCACAAGCAGCTGGAATTTCCCATCAAAAGACCTTTCCATACAACCCGCAACCGAATCCAGCAGAACGCATAATGAAGCCGCTTGGTAAAGAGTTGAAAGCCGCCCATCGGCTTAATCAACCAATGCAGGTTGCATTAGACAGTTTCCTGACAGGTTTTCGTGCTACACCACATGTATCTACTGGTGTTAGCCCAGGAGACTTCATGTTCCGTGATGGATACAGAGCCAACTTCCCAAATAAGAAAGCGCTAAATCATTCTGATTTAGAAGCTGCACAAAATGCAGACAAAGTTCGTAGATACCAAATACAATAACGTGTAAATTCGTCCATCAAACGGAAGCCAGACCGAGTTGCTACTGGTGATACAGTTCTAATGCGAAACCCAACTCGACAGCAGAAATTCGATCCATTATATCTGCCAACGTTGTTTCGGGTTCTTGAAATTTCCAAATATAGTCTTCGTGTTGAACGAACTAGTGACGGTTGTCAGTTTCTTCGCCATAAAGATGACATTAAGGTGGTCAGTGGCACTTTTGATTACACCCGTCATGTGAGCAGACCTTCCAAAAAGGCATTCGCCTGGTACTATCCAACTAGATTATGTTTATCTTTGCTTGTCTTGTTTAGACACTTTAGAAAGTATAGAAGATAACAAGTTAAGAAACAAAAGGACAAGCTTTATAATGAGTAAACACCAGCTTGTGGAAGTATTTCTTTGAGTATGTTGTTTAAGATGACCTGAAGTGATAGCAGCACGTAGTGCACCCGCAACAAGTGTTTAGCTTTAATCAAATTTCACTAGCGCTAATCATAACTTTGTCTTAGTGAATTCTTACTAACGTAAATGCAGCTTCTGACAGTTTAAATGCGCCTTAGATATTATATCCACATCAAAAATAACATTTTAGCATGCTGTACATGTCACTGTACGAGACAGTCAACCTTAGTTCAAAGATAATTGATAAAGAATGCATTATTTTTAAGATAATTTGTAAGTTTCCTGTATTTTTTGTGGAATTTATTTTAACGGTGCAATTATGGATAAGTTTCACGGGAATTAATTTTTGCGGTTGATTATTTTCAGAGGTGATAGAGAAGGAATTTAATTTCGCGGATTTGTCCCAAAACCGCGAAATCCACGAAATTAACTCCCCGTAAAAATTTCTTCCCGGAAGGTATTATGACCGAGATTGTAGCTTGGTTCTGATTCCCGTAAAGGCTCTATTAAGTTCCCCGTCTCGAATAAGAGCCAACTTCAGTTATTAATGGCCCCTATGAGGATAACCTGAAACGACTTTATCGAATAAACGTTCTGTTCTTGACGCAGCGGCCTTTTGTTTGATTAAATGAAGGAAAAAAAGATAGCTTTACTCTAAAAATGCATTCCTTTTGAATGTTTGAACGATTGACAACTTTTCAACAAAACTTGAACTATTAATCAGACAGCACTTTCTTTTGCTCTTACCAGAGCTACAGCTTTGCTTGATGTTTCACATTTGCACAAAGTAATAAACACGCCCGGCTGGCGCCAAGCAGAGCAGTTACAGCAGTTGAAAACAGTGTTACAGATAGGTGCCTCCTTCAAGTAAACAACCATTTCATAAATAAACAATCAGGGCAGATCATTGGTTTCTAGAAAACCCTTTTTAATTGGTCGAATACGGTACAAATCCCAGGACAAGAATACATCTCTACGACATAATAGTACCAGCTCTAAGAGATAATAGTACCAGCTTGGCACAGCAAAATACAAGGTGTCAAAAATTACAGGACGTACCAATACATACCACAGCCATACGGAGGTCTGTAACAATGGACTAAGTTCAACAACACAAATTTGTCTCTTCACACTGATCAGGTTCTCTGAATTTTATGGCGAGAACGGCTTCAGCAATCGGAAAGCTAGAAACCTCTACCTGTGACTGTTCCTTGACAGTTCGACATACAAACCTTTGGTAGATTCGATTGACGCAAGATCACCTCCATCTCACTGAGCTCCACTGCTAATTGGTCCATCCCAAATGAAACCTCCGCTTGCACTAATTTTCTCCAATAATAATCTTGAAAAAGCTTCCATCCGTATTAAGGTACGTGGGAATTAACTTGGGCATTCATATGTAAACAATTCACTAGAAAAGAGTGAAGCATATGATGAGAATCATAGTAAGTGTATCTATATACACAACAACCCAACTTGGCCAACAAGTTAAGCTAAAAAGATAATGACGGGCACCTTCAGCAACATATTTTTCAATTTGGACCTGATGTAGCTTTGAGTACATCCCCTTGTTACGTACCGATCAATGGAAGGGGGTATGAGGTGGTTTAAATTTATCTATAACAAACCTTTGCCAACACCAGAAGTTTGACAGGGATTGACTGAAACATAAGAGTTTGTACAGCAGTTATGCCTGATTTAAACTTAGTTGACGAAGCCTAGTCAGAAACCTATCAAGACAGCCAAACACTTACTCTGGCAAGGAACTTAAAACAACTTCCTCAGTTCAGGTGCAAACATAATGCATCAGAGTCAGTACTGGATATACAAGCTACAAACTTGGACATAAATTAGCCCCAAAAGCATCAATTAAGGACTATTTTACAATTTTACTCAGATTTGATCCAGTCCTTCCCCTTCCCTACTATCAGAGTTGTAGAGATGTCTCAGACATTCGTGTCACCTATCCACCCATATACCGTCTATTGCAACTTTGATTGTGAGGTGAAGGGGAAAGAAAGACAGCTTTCACAAGGAAAGACGAAACACACATGTTTGGCACTAGTACTATGTCCATGGTTGTAGCTGCAACTTAACCAACATGTTTTGACCTTGCGGGGAAAGCTTTAGTCAAGGAGGAGGGGAGTTTTATACATAATGTTGTTTAAGCTCTTATACTAGATGATATACAGAAAAGCCCTCCCTTTCTTCTTCTAAGTATTAACCACACTAAATTGTGCTCAAAAAGATAGGTGGTAAGTACATCTTCTTCCAACTCTTCCATGAAATATTTGATTCAAATTTATGCATATACATACATTTCGCGCACAGAACCAGAGCAGTGCAAACATCTGACCTGATCTGTGACAATAAGTAAGAATTGATCAAACAGTGCCGCGAAGACAACATTTTGTTATTTTCCTCCACAGATTGAACAGCAGGTCTTTATTGACTGGTTTACGGATAAACAAATTGATAACCAGCGCAGTTTTCAAGTAGTAAGAAGCCTCTTGCAAGTATACAGATACGCAAATGATTTGCCATGTGCAAAAAGTGCATCTGTGACAACAACCTCGAACAAAATGATAGAGCTTGTTTATTATGCGACCATTTTCACAAAACATACTTAAACATGAGCTATTGAATATTTCTCATAGACCATCCACCTGGAATGCTCCTAATTGTTGCACAAACGTGACCACAAAAACTCTTCTTTTCCGATTTTAAGAAAGATGGAAGAAATATACTGATACTGACAAGTTTCATGATTCCCTATCGTGATGCTAAGGGACAATCGTACATGCATGTCCTTGAGCACATATCGATAACGATGAATAGCATATCGTCTTCCCGTTTTTGTCATAAAGATGAGTAATATGAATACCTTATTACGTCAAATTAAGCCGCGTACTTAATTATGCCGCACGTTCAAAAATGTGGCTTAATAAAAACGCGGCTTAATCAATGTCACAGCTTAATAGAACGTGGCTTATTTAAAGACCACGCAAGTTATAGAAAAACTCAGTTGCTGCTGGATGACTTCATTCAATATAGAAAAACTCAGTTGCTGCTGGATGACTTCATTCAATACACTATATCACTGTTCACTTTCATCATCACTTCTTTCTACCTTAGCATTAAGTTCCTCTGAAATATCCTTGCTTTCGTCAGGATAAGTTGTAAAAGTCAATCTGTTCTAAATTTTTTGTAAGTATTAAGTGACTCCTGCGGCTTAATTAAAACCTCACAAACCCCTAATTTGAGGCGTAATTACAGCACGACGTAATTTAATGCGGCGACATTAGATACGCGGCTTAATTTGGCGTAATAAGGTAACAAACCATTCCCTGCGTACCATCCAAGACCAGGCAATGCTGTTGTACGTGCCGGGGTCACAGACATGAACACAAACAATGAACAAAAAGCTCACTCCCAATGATGATCTAACAAACGTTTAGCAATACTCATTTCCAACTATTTCAACATGACTGGGGTGCCATACACAAGAGGCTCACAAACTTTTGAGAGGGTGTGTATTCAAAATTTTCTTTCTTCGCGAAGCATATCCCATTGGAGGAGAACTTCGTCGTAATGAAGCAGAATTCGAAGAAGAAATAAAACCTACCATCCTGGCAAAATATGTGGCCAAATACCATCTCATCAACCATTCAAAACAAGTATCTGTCAAACCATAATCAAGATACAAATAAATGTCCTCAGGTGTGCCACGGCTCAATATACTTCGCTTGTTGTCTGCGTCTCTCTTGAAGGCCTTCCTGAAAGAAGTACATCTATTCCACACCCTTCACCCCACAATCTCAATGTTGAGGTATGACGTACAAATCCAATAAACAACATTAAAATAGGGGAGAAGTAAAACGAGGGAGAAGGTAGAAGGCTAGCAGTGCAATCAATTACAAGTTAAAGTGGATGGATATATAATAAATTAGGTGACTTGCCATAATATTTTTGGCAAGATTGTTGCGTTTCACATAGGAACTAACTGGAGTCCATTTACAGGGTAAACTCAGTCTGGTAGAAACTCAATGTTTAAAACTTCAGTTTTCCTCTTTAAATTTCATCCTAAGTGGCTATTATATGACAACACATGTAGCTCCATAGAGACCACACCATTGACATATTACCGAGTCTGATCTTAGTTCAAACAGCTTTCATCTTTTCTGTTATTGTTTTTCACCACATTAGGTGATTTTGAGCCATGCCTCGTTCCTCAGTGCAGATTAGGGGAGAAAAGAGCTTAGTGACAGCTCACCTGATCCCTTGACCACCTTCAATGCGATTCGGCCGAGCCGAGTTTGCGGAAATGACCCCATGTGCAAAGTCGCCTGGACACAACCGAAAGTGAAAATTCATGTAACATCGCATATAGCGGCAATGCCTATGGCGCAGCCAAGGACGAGCTTCCGATTGGTTGGATTCACTGCGGTTAAGACTTGGAGCGCAGATAAAGTACGTGCCACTCGGCGCTCGTAGCGTGGAGATATAAATGTGGAGCGCGAACAGAGACCGGCGAGTGTCTGGGCTAAATCAGTGATAAAATCGATCTAAATGAAAACAGGTAACAATGCTTGGATAAATGCTGCAGAGTATGGGGAGGGGGAGGAATCTTCCCCCTACATGTTTTTCTTGTGCAAAATTTTTTTGCCAAATTTTTGGTTTTTGTTGACTTTTCCACAAAATTTATCTAGCTTTCACTTAAAACAAATTTGGTGTTAATGTCTATCCTGGTACTGGAGATATCAAATTTTTCCCCGCAGTTGTTGGAGAATTTTGCATAGGGCAGCCGAATAATACCATGTCTACACTGACAAGTAACCTGTCAATGACCATCTGCAAACACAAAGGACATTTGCAGTCCTGAAATAGTGTTATGAGATGTTCTTCTTTATCCCTGCCAAGTTTTGTGCGTGTGGCACCATTATCCATCCCCCTGTACCGCCTGAAAAAGCACAAACTCTGCACGAAAACTACAAGATACTGTGGAGATAAAAGCAAGCACATATCTGTATTGACCAAGGAATACGTTTTTTCGGCAGTAAAAATTATTCAGCCAGCCTGTCCACACCATGTTAATACAACAGCAACTCAAGCAAGCTAGGTTGCAAGCCCCGTTCATATTAGCCTTTCAAGAGCCAAATAGTGAGGGTCTTGAACGAAAGCTAACGTCATATGACATTTCCCTATCATTTGCCAACTTAAGCATACTTTCTGCACCCTCGGAAGTCCTGCACCAACTGGTAATGTTTTGATTTTTCGTGACGTCTGGTCGCGAAAACAACACTCCGTCTCCCGATAAAAATATGTCGATTCCATTTTTCTGACCCTGAAGTTTCGGTGGTTTAAACCGCAGAACGTAAAACACATTCTTGCAGGAGCAATTTGCACTTTACTGACTGCTACTTCTCACATATTTTTGCCCTGCTTCGGGCCAGAAGCGACTGTCATTTTGATTCGGTTTCTCTCCAGTGCGGCCAATTTGATATAACGCGCACGACGACAAAGAGCGGCGCTAACAATGCAGTGAACAATAGAAAGAACATTAGAAGGACGAGGGTTATCAACGAGTTCTATCTACAGTAATTTAAACCTCCTTGTTGCAAATGTGACGTGTAGCACCGCACCTTCCACAACATTTCGAATTCAGCGAGTGCTTGGTTTGTTGCTGGAAATACTGTTCGGCTCTGCCGCCATTTCTGAAATCAAACTGTAGTATCCAACATCAGGATAAAAGTGACATTTTATGTAGATATCTGTATAGGCCTGCACGGTGTCCTTAATGTTCACATATGTACCATCTGTCAGAAGGACCTATCTCTCTTAGAAGATATCCATGAAGCAAGATGCTGTCGATTCTCTATGAGCAGGTTTGAGGTTTAATCCAGGTGTATCCAAACATCACAAATGGTGACGAGGTGTCTTTCAATAGAGAAGAGATTGAACCTAGTTTCTATTTTTACGGGCATTAGATTGCCACAAGATACTTGCATCCTGTACTTGCGGTATGAACTTTGATCTTGCTTACTGTTCCACTGCACAAGAAATTAGAAAGCATTGTTTTCTCTTTAAGCACTTTGAAAGGCTGCTTGTGAATTCTGTTTATCACTGAATGTGAGCTACCTGCTAACAAGAACTTAAAATAGCTGGAAGTTGTTAACCTATTTTGCTGTTCAGATGAAATCCTCAGCAAGAGTGATCTGTATATCTGAACTGTGTGTAGCAAATAGTATTGACTTCTGATTGATCTGTGTTGGTTGCTTTATTACTTTCTGTTTGCTAGTTGTTACTTAGCTTGCCTTAGATTTTCTTGTTTGCCATTCCTGTCTGTCTGATGCATCATGGCCACACTCTATCTTCGTGCTCAAACACCTTTTGGTGCACCAATCGGGGAGCCAACAACTGTAGCGCAGAGACGGAAAAGATGAAAATTGTGTTTACATATTACATTGATGCTAGTGGTATCAAATCAGATCAGCTAAAAGAGCCTGCCCACTCCACGTAATTGGTGGTAAATCTCAAGCCATATGGAAAACATTCAACGACACACGGCTTGCACCTGCCATGAAGCAATCTCCAAATTTGGCAGCCAGATAAACATCCCGTTTGAACGACATTGCTTTCAACAAGCTAAACAATCCACCAATGAAAGTGTTGAACAGTTCGTCACTAGTCTGCATCAACTATCAATCGACTGTGAGTATGGAACTGAAACTGACCATATCATTCGGGACATGGTTATAGTTAAAACGAACTTAAATAAGCGGCGAAAGAGACTGATAATTGAACCTGAATGGACTCTCTGCGAAAAGGTCTTGACCTAGGCAAAATAATGGAAGTAGCTGATCATCATAGTGTTCAAATTGAACCCTCCAGTTATGCTAAATCTGTAGCAATTCCAGAAACTCCACCTGTTGCTCAAAGTTAGGCAGTCAATAAAGAGCGATACAACAGGTCAACAAATGTTATTAAACCACGTCATCCGTCATGGAATTTTCAGCATAAGAAGCACAATACTTCAAACTATAATGTGCGTAAATCCTGAGGGCACCGTGGAATGGATGGACACTTTAGTAGAGAATGTAGACGATCTCAAAATGTAACATGAAGCAGGTGCAAACTTCCTGGACACGTCGCTAAAATGTGCCGCACAAAAGAAACTTCGAATCGTACCAGACATATGCCATCCCAGTCACACCGTGTTCGAGCAACAGAAACAGAACAGTACGACTCAAGTGATGACGACGATTGGTATTTATTTGAAACAGACATTGATGATGAACTAAGTCATAGCAACAACATATTTCAGGAACATGTAAGTAATCACACGTGCAGTGAAAATGTTCTACGTATCACGAGTCGCCTACCTTCAAATCAGTATGCAGTAACGATTAACAACCATCCAGTACATATACTCATTGAATCTAGCAGCACAATAAACATCACTAATATGCCAGAAAACACACTATTCCTAACCATCCTTCTCTTGTTCCGGGCAAAACGAAAATCTTCTCGTATATAATGCCAATCATCCATTACAGTCTGTGGGAACATTCATTAGGTCAGTTGCTCCTAATGGAAACTCAACAGTCGCAAAGTTATATGTGATCAATGGACATTCTGGTTCTTTGTTAGGGCAGCAGACAGTCGAAGCACTTGCCATCCTCCGTGTGGGGCCTACACCCGTCAAACTAAATGCGATTGAAAATGCTACCAGCACTCCTGACTCAACGATGAAAGTCATTGAAAATCACTCAGCTGTTTTTGAAGGAACTGGAAAATTAAAGAACTTTCAACTACAACCTTACATCGACAATTCCGTGACTCCTGTCTAACAACATGTGCGTAGAATCCCATTTCATACAAGAAAAAAAAGTATGAGCAGAGCTTAAATGACTTTTAGATTTCATTGAACCTGTATCTGGCCCAACAACTTGCCAAATTGAACTGCACCCTAACAGTCGGGATATTACAACCTTTGCAACACATGAAGGACTGTTTCGATGCAAGCGTCTCATATATGGTTTGAAAAGTGCTTTTGAACACTTCCAAAAGCAAATCGAACTTTCTTTCTAGTTGTCCGGGAACTAAGAACATATTTGACGACATATTTAGCTATGGTCGCACTCAAGCTGAACATGACTCTACAATTACTGCCAAAAATCTTCGCCAAAAATGGTTTGGCGAAGATATTTTGGCAATAATTTTCTGAAAATTTCAAAAATTTGAACAGGACATGCCTAATGAGCACAAGTCAGAAAGTGGATATTAAGGCAAAAACTGATGTTTTGGACTAAATACAATGTACCTC
>JAOBRC010649008.1:0-10695 GCA_027575255.1 Scolionema suvaense
TGATTTAGCGTATCGTTGTTCGTCTGAACGATCGTCTACGACACTGCGTCTATTCTGCGTATGAATTGGTTTATCGTTATTAGTAGTTACAAGTTAGAATTAGCTACTACGTCTAGAACATTATCACACATTCAATATTATTACCATAGTATTATTACAGTGACATTATTTGTTTGTTCTTTGTTGGAAGTCCGAAGTAAGTCTTTCGAAACTGCTGGTTTTCACGCATCCCAAAGACGTCTTTCTATGTCCTGGTACTATAAGCGAAATACGAAAATGTAGGTCTACATTTACTTCTTTCTAGGCAAGGCAAAAATGCAGGTTTTGTCTTTGGCAGCCTGTGGGAAGCAAAAACCGTGCTGCTATATCTTTGTTCTTCGTTGGAAGCCAGAAACAGGCAACTCGTCCATGAGCTATTTGTTTGTTCTTCGTTGGCAGCCTATAATACACCACTTTTAACTTAAAACTACTTATTCATTTAAAGCTAATGTAGCATCACTACTCATTTGCTTTTTGTAGGCAACGAATTGGTTCCACGTTGCAAACAAAAAAAGTGCTCATTGAGATTCACTGTTGCTTTGTTAGAAGCAGAATCTGTGGGACTGTTCAAGTGTTCTTCGTAGCACCCAAAGCTTTGCGTGAAGAACTGCTTTTTTGAATCACCCAGAACTGATCTTCTCGTACTTTGCAACCAATCTGAAGTTGCACGTGCTCGTCCATAGCACCAAGACAAAAACGAAGCATTTCTTTTCGGCATTGCGTGGGAACTACGAGGTGCAACTCTGTGCAGTTGCTCTTTATTGGAAGCCTGAAACGTAGCGAGAGCTTGTTTTAGACATTTTGTTCTTTGCTCATATTAAAAATCACAACGAGTCTTGTAGGCTTCTTATTGGAAGCTGAAAACGTAGTACAGCGTGAGTGTTACATGATTTCAATTAGAGGCCTAGCACGACAATTCATTGTCGTGTCCAACACTAAAACTAGAGCACAAGTTATTCGCTCTTTTTTGGTAGCCAAAAGAAACACTATTTTGGGTACTTCATTATTGGAAGCTACATGTAATATTAATATGCATCGATTGTGTGTAAGGAAGTGACTTTGTTCTACGCCTGAAGCCTTATGAACACACCCCAATTCCCTCGTTGTTTCATTAAAAAGGAAGCTGGTGATAATTGTTCTTTGTTCTTTGCTGAAAGCCCAAAGCATAGCTTTCGTACCTGCTGTTTATTACGTATGCCAAGGCGAAGCATAGCTTTTGGAACTGTTGTCCATTACGCAAGCCAAGGACGTCTTTCTATTTCCTGGTATTCAACAAAATACAAAAATGTAGTTCTACATTTACTTCCTTTTCACCTAGACAAAAAAAACAGCGATTTGTCAGGCGAAGGAATGGAAGGAGTTGAGGTCAATCTAAAATTGTTTTCTGGAGAAAAGGGGAATCAACATCAGGAAGATATCCTCATCCAAACAGTCTTTCAGTTTCATCACTATACACTTTGACATTGATGTATGCATTATATTCCCGCAAACCATTCTTGTTTTCGTTGGCCATATACAAAGAAAAATTTATATTTGGCACTTAGTGACTTGAGCAAAGAGCTCTGCGTGGAGCGGATCTTTGCAATCAGCTCTTCTCGAAAAAGACTAAAATGCAGTCATGTGATCCCGTGCCTAGCCACATCGTTTTACTTTGATCTTGTGTTTGACCGTGGAAACAAAATGTACTTGGACATCTTCACGTTGTCATTGCCAGTGATCAAGGCTGTGATTCAAACAGGAAACAGAATTGTCGTTCCGAGTATATAAAACTTGAATACCTACCTGAGAGGAGCCAATCCCAGAGCCATGTAGACTTGACACGTCTCTCTACTCAAATCCCGCAGGAGGGCCACAGAAGCCGCGTGATGACAACCAGAAAGAGAGACTTGCACACTCTGCCACTTGTCATTTTCGGCTCTTAATATTCTCACTATCGATGAGCCAGATTTCTGGGCTCCTAAATTTAGCTTGAATTTCCTGCGCCTATTGAAACTGCCGTCAATCAAACTCATGGCTTTGCATAATCAGGGGGGCACAGTAACGAGTTGGCTCCTAATGATTATTTATGCACTCAAACTACATGATTTAATTAGCGGTCATCAGGACCCCCTGATGTTGTAAGGAAAAAACTGAATAGGCTTTTGTGTCGCTGCTGCCATTAGGAGGGTTGACTGGAATTGCCAGAGTGCACTAGTCTCTCTCTCGTTCTGCTTCTAATCCATAGGTGTCGGCGTAGAGTGCAAGTAGTTGGCTAGATTCAGAGAGACTTTTCTAGTCTACGAGCCATGAAGACAATTCGGCTTTTTTGTTCAAGGAATGCATCATGTCGACACTTGGTGTTTATTCGAGGCACACTACAAATCTTGGCAAACTTTGCCTAAGAGATTTAAAAAACAATCAGGCAATTTTCCAGTCTTCTAAAAGTAAAGGCTGAGCAGTTAAACATGTTGGCCAAATGACGAGCTGTGTCGGCTGTTTGCAGCATGAATATAACATTTGCACTCTGCTGATTTACGATCCTGAGAAGAATAATGGCCCTAGTGTGATCTTATCAGTTTATGCTCCATGGGTAGGCAATCTACCTTCGTTAGAAAAAGTTTGTTATCTGCATTACTTCGGCATTTTGTCATTGGCTAGTGTTAATTACCAATGATTCCTTCCGAGCATTCCACTATGCAGAATCCACCGACAAAAGAATCTCTGAGTTTATCGACGGACTAAAACCATCAACTAATCTACCGGCTGCCATTTACACCCAAAATAATGAGAAGGCTAGTAAATGCAAGGATTGCCAAATCAGAAACAGCGAGATTATTAATACGAATATGGTACGATTATAAAATTGATCACGGTATAAATCGCTGACAGGGACGTAATTCATGGGGGATGGGGGGCGGGGGATTAGAGGGGGCTCAAGTCCCAGCCCAATATTTTGCGACCGCTAAGATTTTGCAGTAAAACTTAAACATTATGCCGCTTGATGCTATTGATGGTGTCAAAAATACGTCACAGATGCGTTGAAAAACATGTAGGTTAGTAGATTGTCCTCTGAATAGGCAAATGTTACAGGGTTTTTTCACAACAAGAATGTATCAGGACTAGGTAACCCCCCAATATCCGCACCAAAATTATGTCCCTGGCTGAGTAGTTGAACGGTGTGAGAAAATCTGATTTCGACCAGTGCTGCCTACGAATGAACATTTTTCAAGAATGTTGCGAAGTGGATTCAGTCTACAGCATGTTTATGTTACGACGTCTAGTAAAAAAACTTCTGGAATAGTTCATAACCTTCAAGTATCAGAGGGAATTGCTTTTTGAAAAGATGTACCTGCATGCAAAAGAGCTGGTGCAGCAGAAAAAAATGGGTAAAATGAATTAGTTTACAATGAAGAAAAGAGAAATAATTTGAGGAAGGTGATTATTTTGTTGACTAACATGATTATTGTAGAAAGTTTTGTAGGAACAAAAAAGTAACGGAGTAGCATATACACTAGCCATGACGTCACAAAAAGACAATAGAAAATGCAAAAGCAATGCTTGACCGGCTGAAGTGGATAATTTGCAGTGAAAGCAATAATTATCATGCTAACCTCAGAGCTCGGCAACCAGGTCAGGCCTCAAGGTATTGAATGCCTTTGAAATATCCAATTTCAATAATCTAGTATGGCTTTTATTGCGAAGGGCACATTGCATTTCATTCTCCCATAACTAGCTCAGTCCTTTAAAGGTAATCAGTTCAGGTTCTAATAGCTGAGGTTTGTAAAATGTGCAAGACTCTGTTTTGGCCAAAGGCATCAGAAAAGTAAACATGGGTTTCAGAAAAGTAAGCAAACGAATCAGAAACGTGATTGAAGGCAGGGGGATCCAAGACAAAATCTGACTGAAGCAATTCAAACAAGAGACGCCGGTGGCATTAGCTATATCCACACAAAACATATTGTGCATATGCTAAAAATTGCTATTAATAGTAAGGACATGTTCAGTTAGCAAGTACTTTCAGCATTAGGAACTTCTCAACTCTGTTTCTCAATTCTCAAAAATGTGTATTGCTTGAAAATAGCTAAGCAAATAGTGCAAGTCTTGTGTTGTTGCTTTACTTTTGTCTAAGTCTTAGACAGAGTGCATTTTGTCGGATTGGCATGTATCTTGTGTATGATTAAGGTGGCGGATAGTCCTGGTTTCTACATTAGAGTCATACTGTCATTTATACTGTCTTCGTTTCTAAGATGCCACCATTAAGACAGATATAAAAGGAAAAGCTTATAGTTTTGTACCCAAAAATGAGAACAGCCGCAGGTAGCATGTAGAACTTTGTGCATGTTTTGAGCACTGATCAAACGACCAGGAAAGGCGGCCAATGATAGAAGTAAACTGATACTGTTACCATAGTGATGGTTTCAGTCGCCTGCGCTGTGACTGGCCATTATAAATCTTGGACTGCAAAGGAGTCGCGGGTCTATGTACGGCTGTGAATTTGAGTCGGTAGTTTTACGCTTATAATCTTGTCAAAATTCAGCCAAAAAACTCTATTCTAGATTTTTTGTGCATATATTGGTCATCAACAAAGTCATAAATGATACAGGAAAATTTGCCCTTGTTCAAGTTCAAGAAAAATAGCACAAAAGCAACAATGGTCATTGCTGGGCCTTCACGCTTACAGAGCTGTTACGAAGCTTAAGTTTTAATGATAGAGTTTTAGTGCTAATTTACTCCTAAATGTCTACGAATATACAGCGTTACAGATTGCATAGTTACACTAAGAACATAGATCCAGTACATCACTTCTATCCAGAAGGAAGCACTTGGAGACTTTGAAGCAATTTTGACTTTCGTCTGCAGAAAGTTTCCCTGCATATGCCTTTCAACTTTTGAAATTTTATTTGTAAGGTTTTTGAAAAACGCCGAAGAATTGAAAACTCTCTGGCCAATTATTTAATGAAAAATTGTAAACTTTGTTTAAACTTATTACCATACCGCTAGGTTTTTTATTATAACTTTTGAACGCAGATTTTGCACTGACATTTCATGACTTTTCCTGAAACCATATAGCGCATTATATGGTAAGAAAAAATCTTTCCCAATTGGTAGATCGCCCATAATGGCGGCTTTCTGAAAGGCAGGTAGTAAAATTACCAAAATCATTGTTTCATAGAAACAGCCCGAGTTTTGCCATTTACTCTCAATTCTTGGTCGTATTAGAAATTCAAATACCCCAGTAGTAATAGGGTTAAGGCTAGTATATTTCCAACAGAACAGAAATTTTGAATTTCACAAAATATTTTTACCTCAAACTCCCTGGCCAAAAAATGATCCAGTGTTCTTGAAATATTTTGAAAAAACCTTGAAAATAGCATAATAGCGTAAAAACGTAACGAGTTCTAGAAGCATTATGAAAAAACCTGTAAACAACCAATATTGACAAACTGCCACCCGCACGCTGAAAAACAACATAATTATGTCCAAGATATGAAGCATGGATCATCTGCTTTGTTGCCCGTACAATCCACGTCAAAAATAAAAAGATAAATCATTGCTGACACATGTAAAAGAAAACTTGAAATAGCCATTTTCTGACATAAATTACCACCAGGAAGCCGAACAAAATTTTCCTCAGACACAGCCCATGATTCATAACATGCATAGAGAGGCCCCATGAATCACACCGAAAATGATAAAAAGGGGACATTTTTGGACGTAAATTGCCACCCGCAAGCCAAACCAGATTGTTAGAAGACATGGCAAGTAGTTCATAACATGCGTACAAGTACCTCAAATAATCACACCAAAAGTAACAATAAAATGATCAACTGTTCGTGACATGTGCGAAAAAAAACCCTGAACCACATTTTTTGACATAAATAGCCACCCGCAAACCGAACAAGTTTTTAAGGAGACACGGCTTCTGCTAAATAAATCCCCCAGATAAACTTGGAAAAACCCATGAAAACCATGAAAATAACCTTTTTTGGATGTGTATAAGTTGCCACCTGAATATACATACATAAATTGCCACCCGCAAGCCAAACAAGGGTTTCCTTTACGAGAAGCTCCAGAGGTAAATTCCTCTGTTTTTCAGCTGTTCCTAGATTAAAATCTCTCCCACCGAAATGTTCACCACCATTTCAATCCAGTAAAATTAAAGCCTTAAAGTCGTTGTAGTAAATTTACACCTAAAAGGAAATTTCAAAAGAATCAATTTTCCAGGGACAAAACTTAAAGAATTTTTAACTACTTCTAAGTGTACCACCCTCAGTTTACCATATTCTTCACAGGTGGTTCTATGTACACTGCGGATTCATGGGGGGAGGGAGGGTAAAACTACCCCCCCCCCCCCCCTTTAAGGTTAAAATCTAAACCAAAGCAGCTATGATGCCGAAACATAAGCCTGAACCAAATATAGGCCTGGGTTTGAAGACTGTAAAAATAGAAAAAATTTGGCCCGTGTCAGTACTGTTTTTTTCATGACCCCAGCTTATTTTCTCTAAAAATTGACAATAACCAGGGAAATCGGGCAAAATTTTGGTCAATGATAAGATCGAAACCAAAACAGATTACATACCATAGGGTTTTCAACAAAGCTTTAAAAAAGTAGCCCAAGTAAAGGACTCTGTGAGAAAATTTGGGCAATTTTTGAACGGAGGATCAAAAAAAGGGCTGAAAGTTGGCCAAACACGTAATCATCAATTTCAATGATCGAAAAAATTACCCAGGCCTTCAGCATGACAAGTTTACTATTCAGCAAGGAGAGAGGGAATTTAACCAACACTCCTACAGTGAAGAACACAGCCAAGCCTCCATCCAAAACCTAAAAAACAATTTTTAGCAAAGAAATCTCCCACTCGTGAATAAGTTCCCAACACCAAAGCCGTACCCTTTCCATGATGATACAAGTAAGTATAGGAAAAATGGGGGGGGGGGGGGGGGGGAGAACCGAAATACTTGTCATTTCGGACTGAAGGTTTTTATGGAGACCAGCTCCCAGCCCTTATGGCTTCCCATTTCGGGATGATCGCCTTATCTACAGAGATACGAAAGGAACTTTATCCTGTGAGGACCACTAGGAAAGACGTCAAATTCAACTGCTGGTTGGGATCTGGTGTGAGACCTCGATTAAGCATCACTAGCCTCCAGTGCAATACCAGCCAAGTCCCTGTATGTCGTCCACCAAGTCAGATATTAGGCCAAAACACACAACAAACAAGAAGTGACTACAAATTGTATCGTTGTCGAGCTAAACCCGCATAGACAGGATATGCCAGAGGTCACGAAACAACCTCGCGAATGAGGCAAGTGGCATCAACAGGCCAAGAAGAGGGACAAACATATCGTGACATCATGCCAAGTTTACGCCCCAGAATTTGCTGCACACCACAAACCCTTGCCATATCCACCACATGCACCCAAACCAAGGCTAACTATGTGTCATCCCTCGGTGGGCTACAGCAATCATCTTGAACTTGCAGCTCCTATCAAGACCATGTGCTTGGCAATCCATAGCAAGCCAAACCGATCACTTAATAAAGATAAATGATTAATCATTTATATTCACATTACCTTCGGCACTTGAGCATGCGATTCTTTGATGCTTTTGACTGAAGTTTCAAGGTCTAAAGACTTTACATATGCCGTAGTATCTTTCTGATCTACAAGCTAAAATAAAGAGGTTGCAGATTCACTTTTTGCTCACCACTTCCCAGTAAACCTGTACAAGTCTTACCTTTTATAAAGATTTCACAATTAGTACTAGCCTTTATCCAAGACTCTGACGATTTCAAGAATAGTACAGGACTTTTGCATCAGCAAGCAATTTACCGTCCAGCGATTTTTTTATCAAGCATATATCAGAAGATTGACTTTGCTACAATAGACAACTAGGAACTAGGTTTTCGTTGATTGTATGTTGATATCCTAGTCAGCTTGTGAATTGCACCACACTAGTTTGTAAATATGTGACTGTTATTGTTTCCATGTTTAGTTAAGTGATTGTAGTTAAATCTGAGCACATGAAGCTTAGTGCGTCATGAGAACTTTGAGGAGGGGTGACCTGACGAGCGACGAAAGAAATTGTTTTTCAATGCGATTGTTAAATTGAGAAATGGTTTATGATTCTAGAATTAACTGACTTTTAAAGCAACCGCTCTAAAATCAAATTCAACATGGTGGTAGATCTTTCAAAAGCATGAATGCTGGGTTTTATTTGAGCAAAAAAGCTTCAGTGGTTCTTTTGGAATGTCACTTTAAAGTTTGATTTTTGCTCTGTTCCAGTGATTCTCAATTTTGCCCATCAGTGACATCATATAAGACCGTTTCTCAGGTCTATGATCTTCCTTAGTAGCTGAATACTAGAAGGATTCATTTTAATGCTACGAGCAATATATTACACCTCCCTTTGAGATTGAACAAAAATTTAGATTGAATGACATCAGTTCAATGACAAGTTATTTAATGACATCAGTTCAGTGACAAGTTATTAAACAAGTAAGATTGGATAATTTCACTTGGTCTGACCCTACGTCATGCATAATTACTGGCCAGAAGCAAAATGGTAGCCAGCCAAAACTCTCCATGACTTTGAAAGAAGATATCTCCAGAACTAGAGCAGCTTTTTTCATCAAATGAAAAACTTCTGTCATGTTTTTGACGGCTCTATCACCACACCAAAAATCATTTTAGACTGGCACATTGCTTTAACTTGGTTTAAATAATTCCTTGTCGTAATACCCCAGTTATGGCATTTGGTGCCCAATGGAGGACGGACTCATTGACCTGAAAGAAAGACTGATGAAGAAAGATAGAAATAGACTTTTGATCCTGTAGCCGTTTTAATGGACCGCTGTACTGATCAGTCATTCCATAAGAAGAAAAAGACTGTGCCAAAGAAGAGTAGCTGAAGTAGGAAGACTTGCCGTTTGGAAAGACGTATTATATTCTCCTGTTCCAGCCTGCTGAAATATCGTTTTGAGTTTTTATTGCCTTCTGGCCTGCTGCATTAGTTTGCTATGCAGCTGACCACTAACTGGACTAGAGGCAACAGGTTTATCTGGTCAGATTTGCTGCTGACGTAATCAGCAATTCATGATCAAAGCCTGGTTATCATGTCAGATGTTTGTTTACGTCTGGCTTGCAATCCAGAAAGAAGATGCCTGCTGCTCTGCTTTGTTGTTGCTGTTGGTGATTCCTTTTCTGCAAATAGTCTGGTGTCATGGTCAATATTATACAGCCATAATTCACATACTTGACCATTGCTGGGATCAATAGTTGCCCTTGATCAGATGTCATATCAAGAGAATCAAGAATCAAGAATATATTTTATCACAGTCACGTCTACATATATACATAAATACATAAATGCAACAATCAGTGAACTATCAGACTAGTGAAGGGAGGACCCCCAGTAGCAGTTGCTAATATAAAGGAGATCCACCCAGACAGACGATTAATCATTGGCATTGATTAGTGATATGAAAAACAAGAGTGCTGATAATACCAGTTGACAATGATTTAGCACAAATTATGAGGAAGCATCAAAAAAGAAAAAAAGAAAAAAACGATAAAGATAGAACAGACAAAACTTTAGTAAAAAAAACCCTAAAAGTAAAAGTAAATAAGAAAAAAAGAACACTTTAATAACCACAGCAACAACCAAGCATAATCAGTGTTCATTTGATGGTTTCTAGGTGTAAGTCGCTATAAATAATGATTCAATCATGTTTTTGAATAATGGTTTACTTGTTTCAAAACTGAATCCTAACTGAACTAACCAGTTATGAAGTCGAGCACATACATAGTGAATAGACTGATTTCCGTAAGAAACTGTACTCACATCAGGAAGAACAAGTGGTGGAGCAAGTTCCAACCATAGAGTCCTAGCACTTGAAAGTAGTTTGAAATATATCTTAAACGCATGAGGCAGGGTGTCATTTTTCCAGTCGTAAACAAATAAGCAACGTTTCAACTCAGTTAAGTCTTTTAATTTCACAATAGCATACAGGGCAAATAAAGGAGTTCATTCAGCATCATAAGTAGCGTAACTAATCATAATCATACGGTAATGACCGTTCTATTCTAGAAATAACTGCTCATTTGTATTAGCTGTATATGTGAGTGTGATCATCAGTTGCTATTCTTGAAATCTGTGCTGTGTGAACAATTTGCCGCGACCAATTCATTCTGTGAAATTACTTTTTGAATGAAAACATTGCATGTTGTTGAGATCTATAGTTATGAACATTGTGTGATAGCATACTGCTAGTCAGGGACAGATGGCTTGTCATGAACTAAACTAGATTCTTTGAAAACGTATTCTGCAATATTGCACCTATTTTTATCTTCTTTAAAAGAAGCATAATGCACTGTGTTATCGGTTTAAAAATTCTGAACTGCAAATAATTGCTGCTCCTGTGGTAATATCATTTTCCGCAAAGGAACATTATTCAGCATTACAGTAGCATTATTTTGATTGAATTGCAGATTAAGGAAGTTAATAATATACAGACCAATAGTGTTTTACAAACATGGCTGATGTGGATAGCTCGACAGTTGAAGAAATGGGACCGTTAGTCATAGTCAGGAGGGTGACAATTTGGGCTCTTATATTTTAACATTGGAAACTGCAGCAAATAGTGATTGTTATCACTTTTGGAGAAGAAAGAAGAT
>JAOBRC010649119.1:0-10694 GCA_027575255.1 Scolionema suvaense
CCAAATATCAACGTTATTTCAACATTCGCTCTGAACGTTATTTGAACGTTGAAATAACGTTGACGTGCCCGCTGGGTTATGTTTAGAAGCGGCTTGGTAAGGCTACTTTTAACCCAACCTTACCTGGGCTTTTTTGAGCTCCTGTGGCCAGGGAGAGGTCTTGTAGGCCTGCCCTCTATAAAATCTGATTGCTTTATGCTATTGACGTGAAACTTGGCATGATTACTCATCTGACTAAAACCCGTCTTTTGAACGAAAAAAAATTTAAAAAAATTTTAGCTGACGTCAGCATTTTTTGGTACTTATCAGCAAAAAGTAGGCCATTTTCAAAACTTCATATCTCGGGTTCAAGAAATTCGCCCTGAAATTTATTTTATTAGTCCATATGTAAAATGTACTATGCAGCCATATAAAGGTTTTAGCTGTGAAAAGCCTTTTTTGGCTTCAAATTATGCTGACGTCACCACTTATTTTGCAATACTTTTAGCGATGCCAGCACAAATTTGGATGAAATGTCAATAATTTAGATTGGCTTATATTCTTATTGCTGTCTATTCGAAACGAAATTTACGAACTCACCTATAGACTCACTTTGTCGAAAAATGACGTCATTGAAACATCTTTGTAACATCATTTAGAGGTAAAATTGCATAGAGACTCTCTAGTAATAACATCTTTAGTTGTTATCTATGCTTGCTTCAATGTGCAATTTCTTTTACATATGATCCTGTCAAAACATCTTTCTTTATACCAAAATGGCTGATTTCATGAGAATCGGTCAAGTTGTTCAAAAGTTATGAAAATAGTTTGAAGCGCGGGCCTACTAGCCCCCCCCCCAGCAAGGTAGCGTTAACCCTATATGTACTGGCCCTTTTCTACCCTGTTTGCCCTGGGGTAGGTGGGATTAATATGTCGAACAAAACTTTGCACGAACATAGTTTAACATTAGTAACAAAAGTTTTGATGGAATTGTTCCAAAGACTGCATACTCATCATTGACTGCTAATACAAGCATTGCCGACCATGTCTGATTCATATACAATGCATGATTGAAAATACATTTAAAACACGTCGTTTCAATAAGGAAATAGAGTCACAATGTTTCAAGGCATATATGGGTTTCTGAAATTTTTTTTAAAAAAATCCAGCGGTCATGTTGACCCCTTCTCTCAGTGTGAATGGGGCTGGGAAGGCTAACTGCTCTCCGTAAAGAACATTTCAAATGACTGTGGGTTTATCGAGAACGCAGACAACTTCTCAATTTTACTTGGCATTTCTTCAGTTCAGATCATGGCAAGTTATTTTATAGCCTGTCAATATTCACTTCCTGCTCCGTTCCATTTTCATTTTGCTTTGCAGAGTTCCACATCTTTCGTTTAGAGCAGTGTAGACTACTTGTGCTCAGAACTTTGGAATGCAGAATCGTACAAGAGTAGCCCTCTATTCGCATTCTCAACTATAACTACAACAAAATGCGATCTAGAGAGATTACTACATCGGAATAATGTGCATGCATTTTTCTAAGTGAATGAATTCGACCAAGAATGCGATCGCAAGCCGTCATTACTATGAGTCATATGCTCAAATTTATCAATTAAAACCCTGCATTAATTTGTCTTGAGATCTAGGTTTTTTTTGCTTTATGCTAATGGGCATATTTTACTTTTCCTGTCGAAAGCTCAGCTGCCCGTCATGCACTTTCTAGTCGGCACACCCTGGTAGAAAATCCACATTTCTCTGAAATAATAGGTGGATTTGATAGATTTTTTTCTTTTTCGTTCCCATGTAGAAAACACAAAACCAACAGCAGCCATTCCTCATATTAAATATTGCCAAACCCCAAAACACGAAAAATGCCGCAACTAGGGTCAGAAAGCCATGCCATACGGGATACATACAATTGAACTTTATTATCGTCTAAGAAAAGAAATTGCCGAATTGTAGAATCCGTTCTTTCTGAAAATATTATCACTTCGGAATAAACTGTGCCTTCTCACATTGTAATGAAACCATATGCCCCATTCTATAATCTTCTCACAATGCAATTCACTTGAAGTAGGAGTGAAGATTTGGGTATTTTTTCATTGTCTTTTCATTCCATGCACGCGAATTGCTACAGTAGCACTGTTCTTTCTTGATCTGTTCAAACAGAAGTTCCACTGACATCGTTCGCTACAGTGGCTTTACCCATGGCTGATCTGTTGAATTTAGTAGTTCTGCTGGCATTGATTGCCCTGGTTCCGTTCAGTTTTATCTGTCCAAACAGACGTCCTGCATGCCTTGTTTGCTACAGTAGCATTCTATTCATGAAGTGTTGTGCACAATAGAGACACAGAGGTTGTGTTATGAAGACGGATAAACGAATTGTTGGCTGTGATGCCTTTGTCTTGAATCTCCCCTGTAGTGACAAAAGGATTTTTTGTGCGATGCTGAGAGTATACAAAATTGGTTGTATTGGACGGAATTGATGTATAACTGTAATTGTGTCCTCCACGTCAGTGAAGATGCCGCACCTACTACTGAAATTTGAGTTTTCGTTTTTCTCCCGTCGTATGTGTTGAAACAGATAATAAAATAAACTAATTATGTTTGACGAAGGAATAAGAAATTACTGTCGATATGGAACGAGAAGGTCAGAGAACAGCTTGATATCAGACTCACAGATATTGTTCAATGTCAGATATTTAAGGAAGAATGGCCAGAAAGATGCTGTGTAGCCTTGGCAACTACTTTGACCTAATCGACTTTCTCGAACAAAACACGTGACTGGTTTGTTATATCTGACATTTCCGAGAAAAAAACGTGAGTATCACTTCTTCACCTTTAAAAAAGACGCCAGGGAGAAAGAATCATTACACATGGTCACGCAGCGAGAAGTTAACGGTTCATATTGGTTACTTTTTCTACTGAGCGTTTTTTTCAAAGTAACTGTAATGTTATTAGTAATATTTGTTTCGCACTATTAGGTATTTTTCCTGAATAGAAGTGTTTACCACGGAGAGAGAAAACGATTAGCAGCCAAACTGACAACCCCAATGACATCAAAGCTGGTGCCTTACGCTTCCAACAATTCTTATAACTGTGTCGGCCCTTCTTTGATAACAGCATGACATACTTTTAACTCTGTTAAAACTCTTTACAAGTATCAGTTGTTCAAAACTGTACACATAAGCTTTTTCCTGAAAATGTGATCTAGGCGCTAGATCGTAATCTTGGACATGCTCTAACAAAACTATTATACAAACAAAACTCGGTCCAAAGGAGTGCAGATCCCAGCAATAATAATGTAACTTTCTTTTGCTTGATTGTGCCCCGAACTTTTCAAATCACAATCTCATCTGGTTATGAGTATAGCTGATAGTCACATTCTTATAGTCACACAATAGAACACGACTGATCCTTTGATTCAGAAGATACCTCCGCAGCAACCACATTTATAGCAAGAAGACAAACTTTATAAAACTCTTAAATTGAAATTGAAGAAGAAGCTCCTCTTATTTATTTTATGTAGTTTTAAGCCTAGAGTGACACACTGTCGTGCCTTGAATGGCAAAGTAAACACAATATATCTGAAAACTAAGTAAAACGTATGTGATTGATAGTCCCTGTTAAATCTTATTTTAACGCATATTCGATTATTCTCAGGTTTTTCTATATCGAGTAGGTTATGGGAAAAATGTGCACACAAGTAGTATTTGCTATGCAAAACCGCTTCTGACCACGCAGGCTGTGCACAATTACGGTGCTTTCTGCCCTGACAAAGCTCGTGTAAATATGGCACAAATATTTAAGCGATACATGTCGCGCAGAGCTATGGTGCTTTCTGCCCACACAGGGCTTGTGCAAGAAACCGGTCCAATAAATCGGCCAGGCAGACTGCACATAACTGCAATACGTAAAGACAGAAGTCATTCCCTCCCTAAGCATACACGAAAATGAATGATGCATGACAATCTCGTCCATGCGACTGGATCAAGGTTATTCTTTACCTTGTACATAACCTTAATTTGAACTTTGAGAAATTTCTTGCTCTTGGCATTTTTCAAAAGATCGCCATACATCGAAGAATTATTTCATGCAGCTTACACATTTTATGATTCAGGCGTCTGCTCATAACCATCTATGCAAACGGACAATAATCAAAAGAAGAGTCAAAAAGAACTTCAAGTAAAAAAACAAGCTGTTCTGTGAGCATTTCCCAGACTTTCTAACCATTGCATTGATTTTTTTCCGAGCACTTCTGTATAGTTTCCAGATGTGTGAATCAAGTTTTCGTGTTATGACACGTCATACAGAGTTCCCTAGAAGCAAGAAATATCAGCGATACCACTGCGGTACTCTTTCGAAGCACTTACATCGCTACGTCAGTTATTTACTAGGATACATATTTGGCCGGTTTGACCTTATCAATCCCTATAGGCTACTTATGCAAGCTAACAATAAAAGGAAAGAGAAGAAAAGTCTAGCAATCAGTCTACGGAACAAGTAGTGTATAGCTCGTCTATTTTGTCGAAGACTTGAAGAAAAAGAGGAACATCGATAGTATGGGTTTGTCGGTATATAATGTTAAAATTGGTGTCACATGGTATCAAATGTGGACCCTGTGAAAAGGTACCTGTTGTGTGCCTGTGTACGCTGGATGCTTCAAGTATATTTGAAAAGCACAAGAAAGGAAGTTGAACCTAAATCTATTCATTCCTGAAATTCATGAGTTTAGTTGCTTTCGTGGATTGGATCTTCACTGCTTCTGGTACCCGGCGCAGCATGGCATCATCATGGAATATACCTGTCACATTCATGACATAGTTTGGTGCTACGTCCTCTTTGGAAATCAATTGCATGCCGCCATAGTGGAGATAGTGTTTTCTTTCTTAACTAGCGACGTCGAGTGTTCGACACCTCGGGTGTATGTTGAGTTGGATGTCTCACCAACGTATTTGCGATTGCAGGCGGTACAAACTAACTCATTGGTCACTCCTGATACATTTCACGGTCCTTAACCCCCGGTCTGGCACACTAAGCATTTACGTCTGCTGCATCTCTTGTTTCCAAATGCGTTGGATCTCTGAAGACTTTGTTTACGATTGGATCCACACTGTCCAACAACTCTAACTTTGAAAGGTGATTTTTCGATCTCTCTATCAAACGTTTTCTTCCGCAGGGAGTCAGATTTAGTCGGAATGTAGATGACGCTACTATACCCATCTTTCGCGTACCGTTGATCCGTTTTCTGGAGTTTCATTTGGTTTTTCTCATCTCTCCGTCAATTTCGTGGTCTATGAAAGAGTTCAATACCTTTTGGTCTCTATCTAAGATCGTCTCGTACGCTTTTAAGACTGATCTTGTGACTAATTCCCTGAAATTGTTATCACACCCAAAGAATTGTAAACAGAACATGTTTAAATGTAAACTGGTTACATTAGAGGCAATAATGTTCTAGTCAAAGTCAACACTACAGTTCAACAGAATTCTGAGGACTTCCTGTGTCAAATATAGAACGTTTACTGGCCCGTGCTGATATTGCGTTTACGACTGATTTCGATGCTATGTCTTTTGTGTAAAACTCATGAAGGATCGCATTTACTTGCTTTGAAACCCCGTCCACTGTTATGTCATATTCTTCAACCTAACCCTTCACGTCCAAAGTTGGTAGCTTTTTGTCATCATGTAGGGAGGTACAGTCTTATATTGATGAATGAATGCTATCTCCAAGTAGATTCAAGGTCATCGGCGAATGAAAGTTCATTCTATTGAAATATGGTGTTCCCTGACATTTGGATGTTCTCACTTGGTACCTCCATGATAATTTCTATATCATCCATATACCTTGCATAAACGTGAACTACTGCGCATGCTTCATTAGATATCCTTAACAGTTCCCTGTCCCACAACATCATGAACTTGGGCCAGAACCCCTGTCAAATCACGTCAAATAGGACCTTCTCCTTCTTGTCTTTTCAGGTCGTTGCCAAGAACGTATATGTGGTTTTCCATATCGAAAAGAGAAGAACCCTGAAGGCCTGAGTGAAAATTTTGTGCGTTTGTGTCTCATTTGGTATGGTCTCTGGTTTAGACCATGGTTTAAAATGGCTTTCTTTATCATCATTTTGCGCATACCCTGTATACACAGGAGATCGTCCGCAGTTTTTCTTCCTTTTTGGACAAAAATCGCTGAGTTGGAGGTCTGTCAACTCTTCCTCAGTATATGTAACAGCGAGGCATAATCCTAAATCTTCAATATCCTATTGAAGATAGCATGCATTTGTATATAAGCACCAGTGCTATATGCACCATCAGCCTCGATTTCATAAAATATCTAAGCACCTGATAAGAACTAGCACCAACAAACTCACTTATTCTCTCAATTAATTTCATTTATTTCAAGTAAGCCTTTCGTGAAAAACAGTTCTTGACTTGCTCAAAGTCTAATGATGTTTGCTGCTTCCGGTAAAAATGAGAGCGTAGTCAGCGCAAAAGGCTGACAAGTTCACGTGAAGCCTTGCTTTAACCAGTTAGATGATTCATAGATGACTTACATAGGCACCACCTTAGTAGCAGTTGAGGCTGGAATTGCCTAAAATGTAAGCTCCAACGATGCTCATTTTCAATTTACTGGTGCTTAAAAAAAGCGTGAAGTTAATTTTCCATGAAAATCTCACACATTTTAGCTACTGCACAACGGAAATCTAAGATTGGATAGAGTACTTTGACATCTTCAGACTCTACGATCAGCTTTTCATCTGCTATTTTCCAGTCGTTAATTCTCCTGAAGTCAACTTTCTTCTCCTCTGTGTTGAGAAACACCCTATCTTCTGTCATACATAGTCGTTTGAGCAACATACTTCGAAACCCGTGCTTATTTCCTATCGTCTGTCATGCACAATGGTGTGAGTAACATACTTCGAAACCCGTGCTTATTTCCTATCGTCTGTCATACACAATGGTGTGAGTAACATACGTAGAAACCGTGCTTATTTCCTATTGAATCAAGTCACTACTCCACAGGCTGGTCTAGTTATTGGACCTTTGTTGGGGTCCTCGTAAATCTTATGGTCTTTGCGGACAGAGTACAATGCTGCAAACGTTATCTCTCTAGTTTGTATTGATCCCTTAATTCGCTTCGATCCTCCAGTGTCTTTAGCTGCGCTGGTTAATCTTGTCCACATTACTGAATGGGCATTGATTAAAGAGATTGTCCTTTTTACACGTGCCCTCATCTAAAGTTATGTCATTTTCTATATTGGTATGTAGTATGTAGTTATCTAAGGTGTCAACAAGCGAGTCGACTTATCCGTTTGGAAGAAGGCAATTTCGTTAATTTCATTGAAATATATTATGTTATTAGTTTATGCTACCTCATTAATTATTCAGTGACGTCATCATAATTAGTAGTGGGTGCTTAACTATTACAAATTTCAAAAATTTGCATAACTAATTATTCTGACGCAAATTTGCTTGTATTACATTCCAATGTGCGCCAAATGAGTAAAAAATGTCTTTAAAAAGAACCCGAGGCATTTTTTCAAGTGCCCCTAAATCAACTGTTAGCAACATAAAAATGATGTAGGAAATGAAGATTCTGTCATTTCATCAATTCCTACGAATTTCAGGGGTACTTTTATGTTCAGCTTTGCACCTTTCGCCGAAAGTTGTGATGCATATTCGCGACATGAGAATCCACTGAGCATAAACATAATTCGCCGGTTAATTGATTCTGGCGCGCTTCTGCTTTAATCGCTATTGTCATTATGCTAAAATTACTGTCATTAGCGACGATTACTTGATCTGCAGGCGCGTTCAGTGATGTAAAATTGTGGTTTGTCTCCGCTGCTGCGACGAATTCCTGTTTGAAATTGAGCAATTTTCTCGGAAACAAATTATGAAAGGGAAGAAACATTACTGTCTTTTTAGATATTTTTGTGTGCTTACTTAGATAGGATTAAGTTGTATATTTACCTCGGGTTCCCTGTAAGGAAAACTCGTTAGCTTTATCTGTTAGCTGCAGCTGAGTACTCATCCATGATGCAAATATGCTCTGTAGTTTTATATCTTCTTCAAACACAATTGGTATCAAGTTTCTGATCGTTAAAGATTTCCGCTCTCAGCAGCCATGATTTCTTCCTGGTTAGTTTTACAGCTCAAATGCTGGGCTAAAACCAATACGAAAGACATTGTTCTCTTGTACTTCATCAATTCAATGAAGTCTGTAAACCAAAAAACATATCAATTCTAATTTCCCGCTCACTGCTGCAAACACTCCACATGAGCAAAAAAAGAAATGACGTACGTGCGGCAGCCAATATTATTCAGCCGTATTATTCAAAAACTCAAGGGAAGCGGATTCAAAACCCCGCCTTCCAAATATAAAGAACACACCTCCAATATGGCTACAACTTGGTAGGAACATAGTAGGAACTATAAATGTAACTTTTTAGTCAAAAAAGGGCTGTTGACATCATCGGATTTTGATGACATCATCATTGTGTGTCAAATTTGGACTAAAGATTTCAAAATTGGATTTTCGATTTTTGCCCCGAACTTGCTACCAAGCCATAAAAAACCATGTGTTATGTACAAAAAAACCTCTCCCGTTTCTCACTTTTTCAGCAAAAATGTTAAAGACATTGATTTTGACCAATTTTCTGATACACCTGTCCTCGACAGATGATCACTATCTCGGGAACGGTACAGCCTATGACCGTGAAATGTGGTCAAAATGTTGCTTCCATAATTTTATTACAATTCCCCAAATAGTAGCTCTACACCTGAACTGTTCTGAACTGTTTGCTTGTTATAATAAAAGTTTTCCGATGGGGGTTAATTTTACCCACTATTAATTGCCACAGTTTTTATGTTTTTTTTTTAAATGAGCACTGCATTTACGTAGCGAAATGCAGCGCACCTTGGAATCATCCCTAGTTGGAGTGCATAGGCCTTTTCACAAATCCCAGATCAATTTCTTATATTTCATCGATTTCATAAATAGACAATTTCTGTAGAAGCACTTTAATTCTTGTTGCAGAGAAATGAAAGTATTTTTTTGTAACCTTTTTCTGTTAAATAAGCGCTGCTGTCGAATAAACACCGCCTTCGGTGAAGTTCTGGACCCAAAAAGGTCCAGTTTTGAATAGGCACCGCAGTTTTTAATCGAGGATTTGCGGCAAGAGTATGTCCAAAATTGGCATGCTTCTTTCTATTTTTTTATTGTACGCAACTGAATAATTCATCTATAATGTCTATCTACTCTATTTACAAAACAAAAGGGAGATGTGACAGTACACGTAGGTTTTTATAAGAACCAGAAACATCTGAGCTGGGACTCGTTTTTCTTAATTCTTTATGATACGACGCTTTTAGTTCGCTCGTTCACAATGATTTATACATTCCTGGTACAACAGGGACTCTGAGTAACCTGCCGTAGATATCGTGTTTTGATTTGAAGGTGTGGTTCAGTCAAACTCTGCGCTGTTGAACGATAGGTCTGATAGTCTGTTGCCGACCATTTTTGGTAGCTTATCTATGACAGGTGGGTGATTTGATTTAAAATTTATGTAAACCGGCCTGTCATTTGGCTTTTGGAAGGGAAGTACTTTCCACTTACTAGGTATAGAGTCACATGCAGGAAGTTGGTTCAGCTTTAGTTAGCTTTGATGGTTATATTCAGTCCTTCAGATTTATATGATGCGATAATGGCCTTCCTTATTTTGTGGTGGTTTGGACCATTGGGATAAGTGATGTCAGCTAAGCCATCGTCTCTGTAAAGCCCAACTTGTTTCGTGTTCATTAGGCTGGAGAGTTTACTAAGCTTGTTAGACCGACTAGCTCGCAAATTTTAGTCCCATCATAACTGCCAATTGTTACATCAAACATGGGCTTCTCACTTTTTCTTTGTTCATACATCATTGTCAGAGAAAGGCTATGACTGTCTTGCATGCATTACAATTTCAACAGTATCGCCAGAAAATTCAGTGAAGTCTTTTGCGTAGTTGATAGCTTTGCGAAGAAGACTTTCCGAGATAGATGGGTAAAAATCTGCGATGTAGGATTTGATGAATTTTGATTTGTTTCTATCTTTGATGTCGTTGAACCAGTTGATAACAGCAGCCGTATTTCGCAACTAATTAGCATGAATTGCTTCCTGGACTTGGTTGTTAATTTCGTGCAGTAAGTTTTTGCTGACAATGCCAAGTTCTGATTTGGCTGGGTATATCAGTCGGCAGAGCATTATCAAGTGAGAATTATCTTTGTGATCTATTAGATTGATGAGCATATTTATGCACTTATCACGGGATATTGAGCACTATTACAGATCTGATCCCTTGCACTGTTCATAGGATATTGAGCAATATTACAGATCTGATCTCTTGCACTGTTCATAGGATATTGAACACTATTACAGATCTGATCTCTTGCACTGTTCATAGGATATTGAACACTATTACAGATCTGATCTCATGCACTTTTCACGGGATATTGAGCAATATTCCAGATCTGATCTCTTGCTCTGGTTGTTTTTATTAGGTGTAAATGTATTTGTTTAAGTGATGACGTTCATACAATCATCTCTACTAACTTCTGCTCAATATTTCATCCTACTATTTTCTGGAAGCCTAGATTACATTAACCCTTCCCGTGCCGATCCCGACTATAGTCGGGATGGCATGGGGAGGGGATTAAATTGAACTGGGACCCCT
>JAOBRC010649230.1:0-10694 GCA_027575255.1 Scolionema suvaense
GACCAGGTGAAGAACAGCCTTTTTCCATGAATGTCTTTCCACCAAGCTCATACGAGATAGAAAAACAATAGCTTCCTGTCTCACATACTTGCTCCTTTGTTGTGATAATGCATGCTTCTAGAGCATCAGTCAAATTGCCAGTAATGCCAACCCGGCATGAATTGCATGTCAGATTGTACTTCATCAAAGGGAAGTTGCACAAATCGGTGGAGCAGCATTCACGTTCAAACTAAGGTCAAGTAAAAATATTCATAAGCAACACTGCAGACATCTTTTGTTCAACATAACCTCACACTCAATTTAAAAAAATATGAAAATCAATGATTTGATTTGAAGCTTCCATTAAGGCATACATTATGACAATACTCTATAACGCGAATAGTACATGGGTAAAGGGTAAAGGGGACATTCAACAGGAAGGCAAAACATGCAGGAAGTCAAAGCAAGGAAGCCAAAACTTGTTAAACAGACAGTACTTGAGAAGAAGGGACAGTGACTTTTGAGTTAATCTAAAAAGTTGGCTGAGGCAACTTAATTAGCCTAGACTACTCATTTATTGAGAAATAAATTCAAAGGAAAGAGGGATTTGGAAATGTAGCTTGAGTTGAGTAGCAAATAGAAGGGGTAACTCTAGACTAGCTAGAAAATTCAATTGTTGACAGATGCATTATAGCCGAGGGAAGCGTTAGGCACAAGTGTAGTCAAAACGGGTGGACTTAATTACGTGTTGGTTACAAAATCGATAATCACACAAGGCCATGTTTCGCCACTATGGCATTGCATGATGACGATTAGCGGAAAGGTCTATTGCAATAATAAGTTTCATCTATATAACAACCTCCATGTGTTAGGCCACTCAATATTTGGCATTACTACGGTCATGTTTAACAGACATGTACCATTGGATCAGAGGTTTCCTTTAAATGAACAACGTAATAAGTAATAATACACTCTCCTTCACTCTTTTTCATAAGAACAATTTTGTAAAAATTAGCGCCACATTATTGTCAATACATTAAGAACAATTATGTACAAATCCAAGGTGGGCTATATTACAAGAGCTAAGAGCAGCGATAGTATTTTATGGTCAAGATGATCAAACTTTGTGATAAAGCTAAGACGCTATGAGGATGAGGTCAGTTATTAAAGGACTTTTATTTTGATAGATCATTTGTGTACGAAGAGCCAGATTCCATTATACAGATGGCTAACCTTTAAGGATACTGCAAAGGCTCAGTCAGTGCTTTCTTCAAGAGCTTCTAAACTTGATTCACCGAAGTCCTTTGGTGCTAAACGTATCAATGGGGGACACCTGCTTCATTTCCGGTGGTTTTTGAGATAGGAAAATTTAAAAACTTGGTCATATTGCTTGGCAGAGCTCTATGCTCAATATTTTTTCACCAAACCAACTATAGGTGAACATTGAGTACCTCCAAATGATGTTGGCACTTTCGAAAGATTTCCCGATTTAAAGAAATAGCTCTGTATTTGAAACCTTGCACAAATTTTGTCATAAAATTACCAGATTTCAAATCTAATGGCCCATAACTTTTGATCAAAATAAAAAAAACATCAAAAATGCTGACACAGTTTTGTAGTGTCTGTTGAGATCTTTCGATTCACGAACAATTTGTACGTCAAATAATTATCAACTGAATGGCACATAGAGCTTCTACATTGTTGAAATTCTTGTTTTTCCCATTCCTCTTTACAGTTTCACAGCAATTGGAATACATGTGGTTTCTTAGGGTGTAGGTACTTCTTCAAGAGCTTCCCATCTGAAACAATTAACAAGTGGCACAAACTAAAACTTGAATGCTTTTGTAAAAATAAAAAATTGCAATGTTTGAGGATTTAGAGCATCCTTAAATTAAGACAGTGTTGCCTTGTTTCATTAGAACAAATTAAGAACAATCGAGACAGAAAATCAGTTCAAATTTTCTGATTCTCATAAAAACCTTGAACAAACTGCATAGCGAAGCTCAGTTTCATATCAATGAGATTCAAGGAGAAATTCCGAAACATCAGACGATTCCCAGGAGTTTCAAGGAGATTCAAGGCCAGCTGAACTTTTACAACAGTGTGAAGGAGCTTCAAGAAAAGTATGAAACATATCTGTATTTCAGTCAAAAAGAGTTCAATGAAAATGTTTGGAAATACAATGAAGTGTCAGAAACATTATGAGTGCCTAGGTTAAAAAAAAACCGAGGAAGCAGGCTTGTATCCAGGCTAAAATCAGGGAGACCTGCTAACCTGCTTTACGTAGGGAAGCTCAGCAGAAAAGTCATTAGATTGCAAACAAGGGTTTATTTCAAAGGCTCCAAGAGCAATGAGAGCATTCTTTTGGAAAAATAAGTAACTGAAATAAAAATATTTTCAGGAACAAAACCATTATAGCAATAGATGTACGGAGTGTGGGCTGTAGAGTTTGGGGATACAGATCTGTATACCCGTCTTTAAACTGTCCTGATGCGCCTGGCACGGTAATTACGACGCTCCCATTCGAACCTAAAAAAAAAATGACAGAGCGTAAAAAAACAGATATGTACCTTACAAGTTGGATCATCCTCACATGCATCTTCACATCTACCATATTCATAAACGAGACATCCTGCATCGAAAATGATCTCAGAATCGAAATCAATATAGCTGATTGAATAGCAATCCTCTCCTCCATAGCACGTAATATTATCTGAGTATTCATAGCAGTCTTCCATTGCGGCTTTTTTACTCATGTAGGAACCACCGTAACAAGACAAGCACGTTCTATTTCCAGTTGGTCTTTCAGTGGTAGGATTTCCTGTTACAACCAAACTTCCAGTTGGTATACCTGTTTCATTTCTAGGCGGCCCATTACAGAGAGGCCAGGAGCAGCACTGGGTGACCTGCAAAATACAGATGAAAATGAATGAAATAAAATACTTTTTTTTGACTCCCGCTTCAGCGGAAGAGTCATATAAAAGTAGGAACGTCCGTCTGTCACCAAAACATTTTTCTCGGCTAACCACTCCATACATTTTTCTGAACTTTGCCATGAAGGTGACACTCCAGAATCGAAGAAAAGTGATGAAGCCTGAATTTTGAAACAATGTATCGTTCGGTTTGAGAAAAGTTTATGGCCTAAAAATATCTTAAGATTCACAGGGTCATTTGCCCAAGAGAGTGATGTAAAACATATGAGTAATGGTAGTTGGGAACAACACCTAAATACAAAAAGGTATGGAGACTCAAATATCCAAAATCTATGTACAAGTTGGAGTAGTTTGAGTGGCATATAACAGAGACAGGGAAAATAGTTTTTCTGCCTTGTGGATTTGGCCTGTCCTGGCAAACGTTCTAATGCTTTTCTAGCAATCTTTGTACTTCTAAGGCTGCACAAGCCATCTTTGTTTTTTCAGTTCTTACACCCCTCCAGTAATCCTTTTTAGTTCTTATGCGGCTCTACTGATCCTTTCCAGTTCTTAGGTCATTTTACAGATCATTTTTTTCTTAGTTCTTACAGTCTTCCGATGACCTTTTTAGTTCCTACAATCTTCCGATGATCTTTTTAGTTCTTACTCTGTTCTATCAACCAAGGATTAGAGGTAGCTTCATCATGTTGTGTACACTAAAGATGACATGCATCAGGAGAAAAAGGTCTGCGTCAAAAATTGGAAACGAAAAAATACATACGCAGAGTTGCCTTGAAGGATCACACCGAAAATACCGTGCAAACGTTTATGACATTCTTGGAAAAAACTCTGAACATAGCCAAGTTCGGACGTAAATTACCACCTGCAATTCTAATGAGAATTTCCTCACGCATACCACATAGTTCAGACCATATGCAGAATTTCCCTCTAGGAATCACACAAAAATGACAACAATCAGAAGAACCGTTTTTGACATATCAACCTGCAAGTTAACCGAGAGTTTTCCCAGATATGACACATGGTCAATAACAAAACTGCTACAAAATGCCCTGAAGCTTTGCACCAAAAATTATAAAAAGCTAATGAATGAACCTTTAGGGTTTTTCAAAATATTTTCAAAGTCTATTCATTACTTTTTACCAATACTTGGTGTGAAACTTAAGAGCAATGGCGCATATAATATGCATCATGCATCACATCTGCAAAAACTCTAGTTTGGCTGGGGCATCATCATTTTTCTAATAAGGCCAGGATGTTTAGAAAATACTTTTTTGTAATTTTTGTCTGAAACTTAATGGCATTTGTATTTATGTGACGGGCCATTATCACATCTGAGAAAACTGTTGTTCCCCTTGGGTGTGGCTTTTTCGAAAAATATTTCGCACCCAAAATGGCCCTTGCAGGGCTTTTATAAAGCATTTCGAAATCGGTTTATTTCTACTTTAATTGTTAGTGAGAAAGCGGAGGGCAGTTTTGTTGGGGTTTGTTGTGGCCATCGTTGCCCAAACTAGGTATCACTTAAGGATACTGTTAACTCTTGGAAAACATTTCTGCTATTTAAACTCGGATGTGCATTACAGCAGTGAATTTCTCTGAACATTTTTTTCTTGTGTATGTTTTCTTAGAAAGGCTTTTGAAAGAGCCAATGGTAAGACAACCTGCATATTACCTACCACAATACAGTTACATGGCTAATGTTCCACCAAAAATTCATCTTCCTTTCAAGCATATTTTTATTACTACTTCTGCATGCAGAGTGTACTGTTCTGCAGCTGTTCTACATGCCGCCGTATTGCAACCACATTTTGAACGCCTACAGTTCTGCGGTAGACGATTGTTTAGAAAAATGTTGACACGCTGTTATTTGAGCTGCTTTTAGGGTCAAATCTTTGAACATCGATTCTCAAACGAACCAGTACATATAGAATATTGCATAACCAACTAGGCACCAACTTGGCACCTTTTAGTACCATGTGCAGAGTACTAAAAGGTAATAAAACACTATCCCAAACTTGTGCTACCAGGAATCAGCTGCACTGAACGTAGCACACATCAATGGAGCTGGAGCCAATATTTTAAAGGAAATGAAACTAAAAATAAGTACCATGCTAAATCAAAACTTTTTCCCTAGCTCTCTCCATATTCGTTAAGCTATTTCACTGGGTCTGCTATGGAAACATAGTTTGCTTGTAATTTCTGCTCTTCGCAACTACCTCCACTAGCAGACTGCAACAAAGCTATATTGTTTGCCATGCATTGTGACAAGATACGTAGCTCCTTCGCCTTTCTATTCACTTTGTTTGGTGTGAGAACTTGCAAAGCTAAGAAATATTATATTCCATTTCAGATTTTAGGAATGTGCAAAGCCATGGTTGTAGTCTCTATACATTGGCACACGTAAAGTGAGAAAGTGCTTGCTAACACTCTGTCAAGCAATTATGGGCTAAAATCCCGCTATGCCTAAACCACCTGTTCTCATTGAGTTTTTCATGAGATGATAAGTCTGTTGCTGGGATAGAAAATCAACATCAGTTAGCATATTCAGAAAACAACTGCTCCTAAAGCTTCAAACATCTTCTGTTTATTTTGGTGAGCGTGCCATAACACAACAGCACAGATCCCAATTTAAGCTACAATCAAAATATGATACACATCAGCTGCATGTAGCCCACATTTATGTGAATAGCACGAAGTATGCAGAAAGTGCCAAAGCAGTCCATACCTGGCTTGAAAATTTTTGAAGAAAAATCACGGATGCTGAGGGGTAGTTTATGCCAGGCCAAAATAAATCTAGGGATGGATTAGGCATGTCAAGTGGTGGAGTAGAAGTGCGTAGAAGTGGCTATGGGGGCCAAGAGATGTGCTGATTTGAACATGTACGGCTCATCACCCTTTTTTGGAGGTCCCACTGACTACCAACACTCACACGAAGATAAACATCACCAGTCCAGCACCCATACAAGGAATACCTTCCCGGAGTAAATATCCCTCCTGCTGACAATGATTGAAACCTATTATTCTCTCTGCATCCCCTGTCATCTGCAAGTTCTTAGTTGGTAGATAATAGACTTCAGACTGTAGAAAGACTTGTTTGAGCCTGATGAGGACTTCAAAAGATTTCTGTTCAATTAGTTCTCCCAAACGCCGATTCAGGGGAATGAAATAATGTTCCTGCAGTGAAACGTTTGTGAAGGCCTGAGATAGATAGGACAGGTATACACTCGCTAGTCACAATACCTTTCCATTAGCAGGGTTTAGCATTACCACGTAAGCCATTTTACACATACCAAAAATTCAACTTTCCTTGGCCTCAGCTCTACCTAGACAATGATCTACATCATTAACTGGTTATTAGCGAGGTCTTTGACAGTAAACTGGGTGCATATCTGATCGACAGGAAGTTTTCATGCCAGTTGTTATGATGAGCCTATGTAGAGATTGACCTGTATTGATAAGAGATCAGCATGTGTGAAATTGTGTGTTTACGTTTCTTAGAGTCCTGTTCCTCATTGGCACACTATGCCCTTGGGCATTACTGCACTTTTCAAGCAATTTCTACAAGTTTGGCAGTCTGAATTTCAATTCTGGAAAGTTCTACATGAAAACCAAACTTTAATGAGGACAGTGCAATCAACTCTGCATAATTAATGTCATTATTACCCAACTAATTAACCTCATTAGCACTGAAATGCATAATGAAACTGTTGATTAAAGATTACAGATTACAGATTTTAACACGTTTAATGTGCAAAAAGGTCAACCATTGCAGGGCTAATATTTCATTCTGCTGATGCAAAACATCATTAGCGGAACATGCAAATTATTCTATAAAACATGATTATAAGTTCGTACTTGGCTGATATAACTCCTGCAGTCACAGAGTGAGATATTAATAGAATATGCAAAACAGTATTATTAATCCCTACGACCATCGCTTGTTAAAGACCCTTCTCAAAGTAAATGGTTTCGTTGACATCAGTAAACAACTTCACTGAATTCACAGAAGCTCGTACTTTCCTAAAGATGTAGGGATACGGTCAAAATCCAGCACTGCCTCAAATAGGCAGTTCTGCTAACGTCAGTCACTCTGCTAGGTCCAGCACAAAGATGTAACCAATCAATCCCCCTTCCCTTAGCACAAATCAAAATGTTTACCACCGGAGTAATTAACAGCTCTCATAAGAATATACTGCAGGGTCTGGGAGTTCATTAAATTGAGTAAATTTTAAGACCTCCTCCCTCGCTAAGTATTTTGAACCCCTCAATCCCATTGATCAATTGGGCAACTTCAATTTTTCATTAAATACACTCAGGAACTTGCAAATAGCTGACAATATCACGTCTGTATCAAATGTATATCTCTACATTGTCAATGAGCACTCAAATTCGAAAACCCAATGAGTTTACAGGTAACCAGAAGGTTAAACGACCCAATAATTTTATTATTTCCGCAAATTATTCCCAACCCCCTTGTTTATTTTGTGACACCCGGCTATTGATTTTAGAAATCTAATAGGCCCTAAATGATTGTTATCCCTGTTTACTGTAGGGTTTAGAGTATGCAGTCACTATATAAAGATCTCCTGCTTAATGAAAGTGATCTCCTTTAGAAATGATCTCCAGTGAAAACGGTCTACCATCTCTCCAAAGATCTCCCGCACTTCTTGAAAATGCACAAGTAGCTAGCAAACTTATAGAAAGTTCCGTGGAAACCAGAAAATTTGTGAAGCTCCACAAATGACAGAACATTTCAAATGTTCCAGCATGACTGTCGACCAGCAATGCCCTAGACCAGAGAGTCTGAACTTTACTAGTTATGAGGCAGAGAGCTGTACAGCGCTGAAGGTGATGTTAGGCAGTCAGAGGAACATACTAGGAGCTTTCCGCAAGCAGGCACCTTTAAAGGACTCGTCAAATCTCGTACCACAAGTCATAATGCTGAAGTGCATACAGGAAGAGCTTAACAGTGAGCTGTTATTAAGGATCCTCCAGTAAAAAAGTAAGTTGAGTTTAATCCATTCACTGAAATACAACCTAACTGCTGCCAATTGCCCGTAACTGCCAACATTTCTAAAGAAAATACCATTTTTACACAAATGTTCAGCAAAAATGTGACGCATTAAGTAAACATCTAAACTTGGTCGGTAAGCCTTCGAATAAAGCTGTCTTCCATTTTCCAACAATGAAACGCAGTTCTTTTTACCAATCTGCACCCTAGAATCTTAGGTCCAACAAACTGACGTCACATTTCTACAGAGCTTTCATATTTTGCAATTCAAAAAATGTACAGGCCTAGTTCCTCAAAATACTGCAAATTAGATGAAATTTCGTTCAATGCGGCTTTATTGGTGTAGCTATGAGATTATTTAACTTGATTCACTTTTTTGCCGGAGGATCCCTTTAAGAACAAAGCTAGGCTGAGCTTCATCACAAAACTAAAGAACAGTGACAATTTTTAGCAGCCAAGAAGATAAAATTTTGTGATACAGTTAAGACTACCAGGATCAAGTCAAACATCAATAACTCAATATGTTTTCATTATTGGTTTATGAAGCAAGCAATGCTATGTTACAGATAGTCACATATCAAATCAGAACGGTCTGGATTAAAAAAATAAGAACAACAAGCCTCCGCCCAAAGTTTCTGTTTCTTTCATATAAAGAAAGGCATATTACTCAAAACAAAATGGCACACAGCACTAGTGCACAGAAGTACTCCAGCAAATCCTGGCTAACAAGATCAATGAATAACAAAGCATATAAACCCCTTTTCCTAATAAAAACAATGACATAAGCACAAAACTTCAAAGCATTTCATAAAACATAAAACTGATATGCGTATTTTGCACTTACATTACATGAAGAAGCCCCTTCAGACTGGCGGTATGGACACTGATCACCACATGAATATGAACCTGACTCTGAACAACCTCTTTCAATGAATGTCATTCCATTTAATTCAAAAGACATAGAGAAACAATGACTCCCTGGTCCACAATGCACCTTCATCTGCTTGCTTTCACAAGCACTAACAGCATCTGTCATATTTCCACTGACACCGACATGGCAAGAATAGCACTTCAAAACCAAAGCTCGTATTGGGACGTTACAGTTACTAGTAGAGCAACAGGAGCTTTCAAACTGAAACGAAACACAAACTTAAACTTACAGGACAGAATCCTCAAACTTTGTCTCAACAAAATAAATAGTATCAATTTCAAGCAACCAGCCCAGGGGGGATGTAAGCACTACATACATAGAGATAGTGCTTGTCTGAATGACCACATCGACGTACGTTCTTTATTCATGCTTTTCCTCCAGAATGGAAAATTGGGGAGCCAAACTATAATCTGTATATATTACAAGATAAAACTAAAATTTGTTTCCTGAAAGCTAAAGTAACATACAGGCTATTGGACAAGTGAACATAATGCAAAAAGTATATTTATAGTGTCAAGTGGAAGGACCACTCTGACGTTTTCTGGTAGCCCTCAAAATCTAGGCGTTAAACACATGCCGGGACAAAAAGCTATGCATAGCATACAAACACTGGAACAATCCCAGAAACACACATACACTAGGAAAGAAAACAAAAACCTCTCTAGTGTATCGAATAACTGTTACCAACAATTGAACAATTTTTGAAAATTTTCCGCCCTCAGGTTCTCATATCAACCATAACATTAACTTATTTTGGGAAAATTGCGGATGGACATTAAAAGCGATGCATGGCAATGGCAATACATTTGCTTCTTCACACGCAGTTTTGCCAATGAGAAAATTAACCCAATTGTCTTAATCTAAGTCACTATAAACAGACATGGATTTGGAACTATCCAACCGCATGTCTATTCCAACCCCGTCCCCCTGATCGTGAAATCTGCAATCGCCTGCAGCAAAACCAAATGGATTTCACATCCCCCAAACCTCTTGTTTCATACTCAAGTTCAGCCTCAACCTCCTAGTACAAGGGTCGCGGAGACGGGGGGCCTTTTTAGCAAAGTAAAATTTTTTGACTATTATGACTACCAAGGAATGTTATCCAAAAGTATCTGAACTATGATCTGGCCCCACACTTTAAAAATTACGCTCCGTGGCCCATTTAGTAGGCATACGATCCTCACTTATTCCCTTGTCTAACTAATTCATGATCTTTAGCCCTACATCCCTACACTTACTAATTAACTTTTATGCAACTTTAGATGGAACATTGTTACCTACGTGGCTACATGCAATGTTACTCACACCTTTTACACTGTATAGCAGCTGTAGCCTACTACAAGAGAAAAATATTGCAATTCTAATAAAGCTGCCTGCAAACCATGCATGAGTGGTTCTTGAGGTAACACACCCACAGATAAATATCTTTGTGTAACATCTAACAAGTTTGTCCCCGCGAAGTAAAATGCATCTCACATTGAGAAGCATTGCTGCTGTCACCAAAGGTGCCAGAAATGTTGCTTTCAATGTTGCTAACCTAAACATCGCTTGAGTAAGAGTTCACAATAACAAAACAGTGATAACGCAGAATAGTGATAGAATCTGTACATGCAAAATACACGCAGTATTGTTCACAAGGGGGTTCCCCAGCCCTGACCTCAAGCCGGTGTTTTTTGGTTACTCCTGATGGAAGCCAGGCCACTGGCCTCGAAGCTTACAAGTGTGGCTGCTCGTAAGCATCTACTTAGGTCAGGCCCAATAGCGTATTTAAACCTATCTGATGCAGGCTTTAGGCATGATCGGAACATAGCTGACAGCATGGAGTAATGATGTACAGTAGGCA
>JAOBRC010649341.1:0-10692 GCA_027575255.1 Scolionema suvaense
AATATCTGGAAAGGTTCGTCCAACATGAAACTTCCTGCTACCTGAATCACAACGGGAGTTCGCAGGTAAGATTTGTTCAGGCATGTCAGGGTATAATTCTGTGTCATGTGCATATTTTGTTTCATCTCCAGCCACTTCATTTTCTTTTCTGATAAAATAAGAGCAAAATTTTGATTTGTTCTTTATAACAGTCTATTTTCATTGAACCATGCAATAGCCCGTGCTGAAGGGCTAGAATATTCCTAAACCAAGGACAACCAGCATTCAAACAGTTTTGATAGTTTCATGATATGGAGACGGTCAAAAGTGAAATGAAATGCTGTATTTTCAGTTTTCCTCAGATTCACTATTGTCTCCTGAGCATCAGATATGCGTATATATCTGCAAACATGTCAGCTGATAGATGAGCAATTATTTGAAAAGAGTTTGGATTAGCACATGTAGTCAAAAAATATATTTCTCTGGGCAGAAACTTTAATCATAAAGACTGGTTTGAAGATGTTTCATTCTGTTGATGATGCTCTGCAGTTCCAGAGTGAAATATCCAGAATGAATTGCAAAATGATAACCTGTGAAACTTCTTGTAATTCTCCCTGCGATCATCAAAAAATGATTTACTACATGCAATGTGAAGTGTGATAACATATAGTGCAAAACTGTTCCTGAGAGCACTTTGTTCAGAGCAGATGATCATAAACTTGTGATATTCCTCCACTACTGTTTTTATGTTTATGTTTCCAGCCTTCTTTTTGTTGTTAGTGTAACCCATTTCAGTGTACTCATTTTTAGTCTATGGGAGCTAATGGAGTGCTGATGCCGTACAAGCGATCAGTTGAACGCAATGGATTACGTTGTCGTCCGTTTATTGGAGGTGGAGACAGTGCATCTTATAGCCGTGTAGATCGTGAGAAACCTTATGGTCATACTGTCATGGTAGAGAAGGAAGAATGCCTATAACACGTGACTAAAAGAATGGGCAGTAATTTACGGTCAGCTTTTCGTGACTACAAAGGTATAAATACGTATTGTTTTGGATTTATCTGCCTATGTATAACTTGCTGTTGTTGTTTTTTGCGTAAAATAGTCTAGGCGAGCAGAGTAGTTTTGCGATGACCTAATGTCTTTGATACGTAGCAATGTTACAGTGCTATTTCTTCCCAAATAGAACTTAGGGATGTTTTAGGATTTTGGATGTTTAGATTTGGCAAATTTAGAAAGTTATGACATAGGGAGGGAGGGAGGAGGGTTACAGTACACAAAGGTCACTGATGCATTCGAGTCAGAGCTGCGGAAAACGACTCTACTACTCTAGTCAAGGCTCTGGGATCACATTTTTTATGACTTTCTTTTCATACTCCCATTTCATCCTATCTTTCCGTTCAGGTAAAAAACTCGCTGATGGTAAAGGCTTAGGAGGACCAAGTCGCCGAACTTTAGCCAGAATTGATTGGATCCAAGCTTTTTACGGAAAATCCCTTCGAGACAACAAGGGTGACGCCGACGGAATAGCGAGAGCAACAGGAACCATTTTGAAACATTATTCCAGCACACCAGAGAGCCCTTTGCATGATGACTGTCCGCGAGGCGAACGTTCTTGGTGCAGTTACAACCGAGATGTAGCTAGTGGGCAAAAAATCACGTTCCGATTAAAGATCCGTTTCCTCCAGCTATCGTCGAAGTAATTCAACCAATATTTGACAGGTTAGGAGACAAAACATTTTTAGAAAAGTGCAAGCGTTGTGTGACGCAAAATCCAAGTGAATCTCTCCATCAGGTTATTTGGAGTATTGCTGCCAAAGAACAGTACACGTCTGCTCAAGAGAATTCGTTGGCCATCTCCCTAGGCGTTTCCCTTCTCAATGACGGCATGCGTGCAACAATGTTGAGAATTCTACCCAAAATTGGAGTTACTCCTACCCCAATAATGATCAGTGAATGGGACCGAATCGATCAAAAGAGAATATTTAGTGCAGATTACCAAGAGATTACAGAGCAACTGAAATGAGACTATTCGTGAATCCACATGTGTCATGGCTAGACGCCAAAACAAAGTGTCGCTGAGTAAGAGCTGTCATCATAAAACGTACTCTGAGCCTTTGCAGTATCCTTAAACCTGTAGATTTGCTGTTCTCTTTTCCTGAATGTTTTGATTATTGAACGATTTGTTATGTACTTTTTTATCGCATTGTTGACTGCTCTATGTGCTCATCTCTTAGTCAGGGCAAAATGTCTACTTTTTGGCAACACTCAGGGATAAAGTATGGTTTTCGTAGTAAAAAGTCAGGGAATAAGCAGGGAATAATAATTTTGAGTTTGGTCAGGGATAATTTCCAAAAAATCTGTATAAAGCATGTATTAGGGGAAATCCTACGCATGTTTTTGAACTAGTTGTCATGTCCCCTGAAAGTCGTGTTTGGCTTGCGGGTGGCAATTTACGTCTAAAAATGGCTATTTTCTGGGGTTTTCTTCACGTATGCCATGAACAGTTTATCTTTTTATTGTATAACTATAACGACCTTGGGAAGAGTTATCTCCACTCTGATATTCTGCTTTCGTTTTTTATAGTAAGGGAGTCTTTTAAACACACTCCGTAATGATTTCTAAATTAAGACAATCGTTCACTATTACTAGTACCTATTTGGTATTTTTTGTAATGAGCGCCCCGGCTTGAATGAGCGCCCCCTTCAAATGTAGCGCCCCATCTGAAAGGTAGAAAATTAAATGAGCGCCCTGGCGCTCATTCACATAATTACGGTATTTGAGATAAATGTGTGCATATTATAAACCTTTGGTCATGTCTGCAAACAATCGCGTTTGGCTTGCTGGTGGCAATTTACATCCAAAAATGGCGTTTTTCATGGTTTTTTACCCAAAGATATCGATAAGTGTTCGTCGATTCTTGTCACTTTTTGTTTGAATATATGGGGCAGTTCCATGCATGTTTTGAACCAGATGCCATGTCTCCTGACCATCTGGTTTGGCTTGCGGGTGGCAATTTATGTCCAAAAATGGCGCTTTTTAGGGTTTTTTCTGTGTGTCGTGAACAGTTAATCTGGTTATTGTTATTTTTGGTGTGAATATTTTATGCAACTGTACGCATGTTGTGAACTATTTGCCATGTCTCCAGAGGATCCTGCTTGGCTTGCAGGTGGCAATTTGCGTCAGAAAATGGCTGTTTTCAGTTTTTTTTTCAAATGCGTTAACAATGGTTTATCACATCATGTTTGGCATGAATCTTAGTGGCAACAAAGCATATGCTTTATATCTTGAGAATATGTTGTTCTTCAGCTTGCGGGTGGCAGTTTATATCAGTAATAGCTGTTTTATGGGGTTTTTTTATAACTTTTCAAGAACAGTCCATTACGTGTTGTAATTTGTGGTGCAAATCTCATGGCTAACGTGCTATTCTCTTCTTGGGTATAATACAGAGATTCTTAAGTAAGGTTGCGGGAGTCCATTAATTATGTGACTTGTTTATCATTAGATTAAAGTTTCTTTTTGCCAAATTTCAGCCTGATTAATGAATTATTGTTGTCCAAGAACCCAAGTGTACTAAGATTGAGGACAATACAAGTAGTGTTATGCGAAGGTAATTAATAGAAGGGGAACACTTACTAATTGTCCGGGGTTTTTTTTTTTTTTGCGATTCCCTGCGCTTAGTTATTCTTGCATCTCTTAGTTTTTCTCAAATCAGGAATAACATTTCAGGGTTTTTCATATTCTTAGGGTACATGCATTTTTTGTGTTTAGAAGCTTCATTTAAGTGAAACACTTGATAGTGCCCTTTGTTGGCATTGACCATGTTTTGGACACCAAAAATGAGTGGTGAAGGATTTCTGAGATTTTCAACATTTCGAAGCAACGTCCCCCCCTCCCTACCACGTCCGCCTTCAGATTTGCAAAACCTAGTGTCATCGTTTTCACCATTCAAACTTGAGATTTGTAGCATTTGATGGTATTGCAAATAACTTATTTCTTCTGTTTTAGATATGTCTTTGTTGGTACCACAATGCTTCGTGTATCGATGTGTAACCATTTTGTTGCGACCGTCAGAGTGAGGTCTCAGTCATACTTTTACGACGGCCTTTCACCTTCGCCGCATTACAAAAACCTCAAAGATGTGTCACTGGTGCATTACTCCTCCCAGTTTGCCCTTTATGTGTAACTTGTGTGAACGATGACGTTACAGAATCTCCTGTGTCTACCCAGTGTGGGATGCATTTTGCAGTAATTGAGCGGACTGTTCTGTCGTACGCATTATACAGGCAATAAGTGAGATCTACTTGATGAGTCTTAAGTTTTCTTAGTGGTGCAAACTTTGCTGTCAGAAATTGTTCAGTATTTGCCAGTTACCCGAATTTTTCGGAATGCTACAGTATTCTTGAATTACGCAATTCCAAGAAATGTGTGCTGAAATACAATGCTGTAGAGGATATCGACTGTGAGGAACTTAAAATATTTCGCATTGCAAGAATTTGTACTTTCAAAAATCTTGAATCGTGGAAATTCGTATCACCTGCTTGCAAAAACGATTTTGAGTTCGCCAATTTTTTCCATCACAAACTTGTTGAGTCATATTTGTATATCTACACATTTAATGTCGTTTATAGCTGCCTCGATGTCACGTCTCAAGTGTGTGGATTACATTGTGCATACGCACCTAGGTCTTCCCAAGTAAAACTGGTTACATTTTTGTACATTATTCCCAGGCGTGTGATTTATAGCCCGATTTTGAATTTGTCTTTGATGTACGATGCATGAATGAAAACATAGTATAAAACTATCCTTTTCCCGCTCGTTCTGAATGACCAGGATTTTGTCAGAATATTGCAGGAGTGCTTCATACGTCTTTTCGTGATGTTTGGAAACTGAACGAGGAATGTTTCGTATGATGTAAATTGTGTTTTTCATCCTTGTGCAGTTTTTTGGGCTAACTCCAAATATTTCAAGATTCACGTATTTTCGTTTTCACTGGTCTTGTTTACCCAGAGCGTCGTCGTTGGTGCCATAAAATTTCCATTTCCATTTTGGGAAAACATTCAATGATTCGTTGGTGGCTTCTTTTTTAATTTTTTGCTTTGAAACTTGGATACAAGATAATTGATGTTGCTAATTTTGGGGGAAACTAACTTTGGGGGAAACTTTGGGGGAAACTAACTTTGGGGGAAACTTTGGGGGAAACTAACTTTGGGGGAAACTCTCGTTCAGCTTACGCGTGGTCGCTTGTGTCAAGATTCGTTTATATTGTTGTCTATGCAAAAGGTTTGCGCAGTAGTAGGTATACTTATAGCGTTTGTCTCTTTTTGTCGAAAATAGTTTTGTTCATGTGTGGAAAAGACCGTACAACGGCACATTTCTTCTTTGTGTGGTGCGACTCCTTGGCTCGTTACTTAATCGCTTATCACTTTTGGTGGTTTATAGAAGTAGGTTTGCAACAGCTGAGGGGGTGGAATTGTATGAAATTCGAAGGTATTTCTGTGACATTATTTCTGCATTCACTTGTTCTAACACAGTACTTTGCCTGGTAAAGGGAGTCGAAAAAATGAGAAGGTCAGCATGAGGGACGTACATTTGACACCGAGGAGTATGCATCCTGTTTTGTAGGCCATAGCAATTTTTGGTCAGAGGGATCGATATTTGTGACAATCTCATCCAATCATTTGTGGTGAAAAACCCACACCTCCTGAAGCGGCATTGGCGGTATTGACGTTCTGCCGAACTGTGGTCAACTGAATTTGGCTCCCTAGTTTTCTGATTCAAACATTCTGGTGGAATAGAATGTACTTTGCATCTGATAGGGTTAAGATTGATTTTGCATTTTCTGTGTACTTGTGTTCCTTTTATGTTTCATGTTTCATAGATCGTCTGGAAATCGGTTGTATGAAATATGTACGTATATTTTGATTGGTTGCGTGCTTTGCAGTACGAAGCAGTATCTGACTGATGTTAAATTATTGTGAATTTCCTTTTTACTTGCCTTTTACATACTTCTGTTGCTTTTACATGCATACGGTTTGCTCTGATGTTACCTTGTAATATGAACATTTGTCTTCTTATTTTTCTGCTATAAAATAGATAGAGGATCGATGAAATTTGTCTTGTCTTTGTCACTTAACATGTTGATATGGGAACTCATACTCACAAAAAGATTTTCCGATGATTTTTTAATTGAAAAAAATGTTGGACACAATTTTTGCAGGTGTACAAATGTATGTTTTCCTGTAAGGGAAGCCTATACAAGAAACTGGACCCGAACCTCCAAGAATTTCGATTTTACTTGCAAGACAGGTTGAGAAAAGTCCCAGGCTCAAACGCAAGTCGTTCAGTTCCAACAGCAGCAAACAACTATTTTATGTAAAAGATGTTCGGTGTGATCGTTCATCTACAGTTTGCGCTTTATGTATGGTATGTTTCTTGCAGCAAACAGTCTGCTTACCCAGCTCTGAATAAAAAAACAAAAGCCTGTCTAAATAAGGAAATATGAAGTATATGAGCCTGGTTTTACAAAATTTTGGTAAGAAAAGTGATGTGCATGTAAATATATGTATGGTGAAACAACCATAATAAACAAACACACAAATTTCTTTTTACGGAGGAACGCTCCACATGAACATAAATCTGTAGAAGGAGGTTAGTGTGTCTAATTGCATAACCCCCTCACATACGATGGCTTCATCAAAGAATATAACCATAATATACACCTTTGCAAATTTGGTCACAATACGTGTGTATTTATACCCGATATGGTATATAATAGTATCACGGTTTAGACCGTGTCCGATACATTCAGGAAAAACTTACTTCAGTGAGTTAGCTGGAGCAATCCATTCTATGATCTCTAGCATCAAGAAAATTTAAGTTACTTGGTTCCTTTGGGAAAGCACAACCTTTGAAGTTTGTGGACCAACTTGATTTGCATTGAAACGAAAACGATTTTACCTGTGTGGTCCATAAATACACTCCTGAACCTATAGGATAGACCCGGAACTTTATGTAGGAATAAAACGCTGTTACACGGTCATGTAACGAAACATCGCGAATTTGAAAAGGGAAAGAAAATTTGTGGAAGCGACATCCAAAAGGTTGAAATACAAAGATAGGCAGCAGCCACGGCAAAAATTGAACGAAAAAAATTGCTCACGAAAGAAAAAAGCGTGAAATCGCACATTTCGACGACAATTAAAAATGTTGAAGGTATCAAATCAAATACAACTTCTACCCATTGTTGACGTTTCCTCTCAATTTGCTCTAATGCATTACAGATTTAATGTTTTTAAGAACGTTCATGTTGAGAGCAAGTCTTGGTGTTTTGCCTCAATCAAGGATATTAATACAACTTATTTTAACTTATTAATTTTACTCACGTGGTTGGGCACTCAGGACTTACGGAAAGTTCGTTTTCTCGACTTGGGTCATCAGCAAAACATGTTTTTGATGAAAAATGCCGATGAAGCCTATCCCACCTATCATACTAATCGCTGTCTAACACGCTGCTTACGGTGAACGAGTATTTTTGTTTTTGGGATCAATTTCTAGCACCAATCTTTGCAGCTCGATTTCAAGTTCTAGGCCGAAAAGAAGATCAAGTTCGCACCAATTTCAAGTAAATAAGTTGCCTTGCCACCGTTTAACTGATTTTTTCTCTTGAAATTCGGCGAGTTTTAGATTCCCTGCCGCACTCCATATTAAATAAAAAAGCATCAGGTCCAACAAAGTACCAAACGAAGGGTGTGTGTGGGGACGTGGGGGGGTACGTCTCGGTCAGACAAAGCTCCAGTGAGAGGATTGGAAAAAATCTGCAAATTAGTTAGCGCCCCTTTCTATCACGGCCCTTGCTCTTATAGATAACCACTCCTATTGGACAATGGCACAGCTGAGAACCATATCTGTGAAAATTGTTGTTTAACGCTTAAGGAGAAAATTATCCTCTTCTGATCCTTGCAAAGATTCGCACGTCGTTATCAAAACGAAGAGTTGACGCCCGTCTTTTTCCATTGAAAGCCAGGATTTTTAGGTTAACAGTCCGCGGGGACACATATTTTGTTAACCTTTCCCCTCCCCCGCCCCCCTCGGGAAAACATACTTCCACTATAGCTAAAGCAATGAAACTTGGTACACCTATTCATAATCAGAATAGAAGGTCACATGACAAATTTCATGATCATTGACCGTCTAGTCTGTAAATAATACCCCTTTTAAGTCATGAATTTATTAGAAATGGCTGTATTTAACAAAATTTAAAAATATTTAAAAAAGATAGCTTAACCTTACACAAATACGTCCAAATTTGGATGTAGCTTGCCAATAGGCGATAGAAAACGATTTCAGAAAACAGAGAGTGAATTTCCCAATTATTTTGGTACTTATAGGCTGGTCTGTAAATTCTCAATCACCAACTGAGCCCTCAGGAACAGGTGGTTGCCGAACGCCCATTTATCCCCCTCGGCGACAAAAATTAGCTTAAAAAATGTCTGAGGAAATTTTGGTAGCACTTGAAGTTTCAGAACCAACGAATGAGTGGATCAGGAATTACAGTGACTTTTTCACGAGGGAGGTGGGTGGTACCACCCCCCCCCCCCTGTCCCCGCGGGTCGTTAAAGATAAAATTGTGGGCTCTTTCCATGGACATCAATATTATGCAACACTTATCAATGAACAAAAACCGCCAAACTTTAGGTCTAATTTTTTTACCAAAGCAATGTCTAAAAGCACCATTGGCGAGATTAATATCAAAATATAATATCTTGCTTGCTAGCGCAAGCTGCAGGAGCTTCATTCTAATGTTGCCAGTGGGTAATTCTAGCGTGCCCCTCTCCGTATGCTACCGACCACACCCACTAGCCAAGTCTTTTCTGTAAGATTGCCCCCGAAACGAGGTTCCGGTCGAGCTAACCATGCAGATACTCAAGCCCGTCAAAACATAAGTGAATGTGATGGTAAACAAGATAAGAGGGCCCTACTTCATCCAATATATTATTTATGTCGCACTGCAGTTCCTACTTCATCCAAAACTGGCACCTGTGCCCTACTTTATCCGGATGAAGTAGAACAGACACTACTTCATCCAAAATCCTACATCATCCACAACACTATCTCCACATAGACAAGTAACGCATGCACAGAAGCCAGTACTATGGGGCTTATTGTAATTTGCGAAAAGTTCGCAAACTTTTTGCAAACATTTCGCAAACTTTCGAATTGTATTTTTAGCGTTTTGATCACTTCACTTAAATTTCTAATGCTTCAGAATACATTATTACTTATCTATTAATACATCCATATCAAATCTGGACATTGAAAAACAGGTCAATGATGCAAAAACAAGCATTTTGTGATAGGCACTAATGACGAAATCCAGATTCGAAAGTCCCGCACGTGCACTGTTCGCACAGAGTATACCCATTAGTGCACTCGATTAATGTCAGTTTCATTCGAATAGAACAAAGAGGTTCTTAGAACGAGAAACGAAAGGCCCAGGACACACAGGTTAAGAATCGTCCTATAATAAGAGATCTGACTGATTCACGGGAAGACCAGTTCCTCACGATTCCGGGCGATTTTCTTTACAAGCTCACTGAAAACTGATTATTTAATCTGCGGTTTATTACATTCAATCAACAGGTCGACTCTTTTTTTGTTCTTATTTCTAGAAGAAAACGACTACACTTTTTTTGTAAGAGCGCGTTAATTTTGACTGAGGCTCAGCGTTCTTATTTCTGGACGAAATTTGAGGCTCAAATTTTCTTATATTCCTTAAGGGAAGAAATTTTCGTTGGAATTAATTTTCGCGATCAAATTTTTCGGACATTTTGCGGGTACTAATTTTCGCATGCTATACTAAACAAAGCATTTCACGGGAATAAATGTTCGTGGTTGAACACTTTTTACAAATTTTTGGTAAGCTATTTCCCATCAAAATAACGTTCTAGCATGCGTTACGTATCACTGTAATAAGGAGCTAACCTGAGTTCTAAGGTAATTGATGAAGTATACATTATTTTAAAGATTTTCGGAATTTTACTATATTTTCAGAATTTGTTTTCGCGGTTCAATGATGGATAAATTTCGCGGGAATTAGTATTCGTGGTTATGCATTTTTGGAGGCAAAAAAGAGAATTTAATTTCGCGGATTTTCCCAAACCGCCAAATCCGCGAAATTTTCTTCCCGCGGTTTCTTCGTAACTAAGCAAGATCTGGCAAAGCCCTTTGGCACAAATATGCATCTATTTTAGTTCTATCAAATGGTAATTAACAAAATTTGATGCCCCTATTATTTTTGCTGACGTCAGCAAAAATGTACGATGACATCATAATTTTGGCCAAAATTCGTAAAAATCGCAATTTGGCGCCAACGAAATGGGTAGTGACCACTATTTTTCTGTATTTTTAATCGAATCTGACATCTCTTCATAATAACCCTATAATGCACCGCGTCCACTTCAGTGGACATTTTTTCAAATGACTGTGGAGCTTGAACAAGGCATTGATATGACACACATATCAGTGACCTGCCTCCAGTGATGCCTGAAGATTTCAAATAGCTCAGTATATGCTATCGGCTGCCGGTTATATATCTTTTCCAAGATGGCGCCATAAGGAAAGAGCAACGTGAGGAAGGTTCTGACAGCTTGGCAGATATGGTTGGCTTGTTGAGAGGCTTCCCATTGTTGTAATTCAACATGATTGATTGTT
>JAOBRC010649452.1:0-10692 GCA_027575255.1 Scolionema suvaense
AATCTGGATTGCAAGTGTTTCTCTGCTGTACTTCGACTTTGCTCCTGATGTCTTACGATCCAAGAATTGACTGTACATATTGATGAGCAAATATGACTACATTTTTGTTGCCCGACTTGCGTTTGGTTCTAACTATTCCAGGTCTGTAGAGCCGTATACCAGACCGCTTAGTTACATCAAATATGCGAGATCAGACGTGATGCTAAATCTAACCTAATGAGTTGCATAGAGAGGTGATGATTTAAGAGAACGATCGTGACAATCATGCTTGGTACTGAAGTCAAGCTGGCATGTTGACATTTTTAGCGCTATAGCTTTTTTTATGAGTTTATATGAAATGCGGACTCCAAATAGTAATGAAGTACTGTTGTAAAATGCGGATTTTGTTCGCCAGTGCAAATTTAACGCAACGAGATGGCGTCACCATCTTTTGCTTTGAGAGTTTATTGACAGAGCCATTTTGCGATGGTTGTATCATGATTACAAAATACCACTATTATTCTATTATTGTACAGTATTTTGGTCTTCGGTTTTCCCATCAAAATTTTGTATCGCCCCTTTCCTTTCCTCGTGATGGACAAACTTGTAGCTGCGGTTTTTAGGCTTAACTTGCAACTTTCCTTTACTATAGATATCATAACAATAGTATGCAGAGTGATACTTTACTTGTTCGTAAAATAACGAGAACTAGCCTGCTCGCATACTCTGCTCAAAACTTATGCTTTCTCACAAGTGAACGCAGCTAGGTTGGGATGTGAACAGGCTAAACAAGAACCGATTCTCGTCACAACCACGTGTATGGGTGCTAAAGTGACGGCAGAGGCATCGAAAAGGTTTAACATTGAATCAATATGATAGATATAATGATGCTGACTGAGACATGTCGACATGCGTTACATTAGATGTTTTTAATGCATTTCGACAGTCGATGTATGAATCTATATACATTTTGTGGTATGCCACATTTTTTCGCAAATTGCAATAGCAGATACATCCAGGAATGGCTGTTTCAAATCCGAGAGGAGATCATCCAAGTTCAGTTTCGTCGAGCAAATAATACCACTGGCTTCAGGCCAGCTAGACGAAGCATGAAAACAGTCGAACGAGCAAAAGGATTATTTATGTACCATATCACAATCGTTGTACATCTAATCTTGTACAATTGGCAACAAAATGAATCTTTGATAAGCATGAGTAATCTATAATATTTTAGAGTCAAAGTTCTTTCTTCATTGTATCCATAAGACCCATGTCAAAAGGTTTGCTCCTGTGTGGCAGCAAAAAACTGTCAGATGTATTCACTATGTCTCTGCCTCAATGCAGTAGCTTTCGTCTTACACTTAATACGTGGAGCAGATTTCCTGCTTGAGATCCCTTTTATACGGGCGATCCATGCCAAGTCACATATTTGTTGATTTCCCACGCTGTGGTGCATCCCTGGAATCTAAGAATGGGATTCGCAGACCATCTTATATCTGATTATGAACGTAAGGTGACTGTGCAACCGTAGAATGCGCTATATGTGGCAAAATCGCTCGATAATTTTGATGGACTTGAAGTTATGGTGTGATACATGGACTTTAGTTTCCGAAGATATTCCAAATTTGTTCAAGAGCACGACGCAAAACTGCTTGGACGGTATGGAGGTTGAGTTTCTCCAGAAAAAGATCAGTAGTTCAAATAAACCACTCTGGGTAGGATTCTTGATATCTATAAAGTACATCTCTCTTTAGAATCAGATTTTTAAGTGGACCTGTTTTACCACTTATAGTATCCCTATGATATAATATTTGCAACTGTTTTTCACCAAGCGCTGCTAACTGTAGGCTATCTCTCTGCGAGAAAATGCTTTGTGTATCACTAGTGTGGCTCTAAGTTTGACTTTGATTAAATATAAAATTCAGCGAACGCATCTAACTGGGAAATTTACAAAATTGGAAAGAAGACCGCTCCTTCTCGCGTATCTAGTTTTCTTGCGGAATATTCTCATTTCATCATTGATTCTATCAATGAAGAAAAGGTGTAATACGGGAGCTCTAGGTACTTTTGCAGACTAATTCCCACTGTTTCTGTTGCTAATTTTTTGCAAGGCTTTTGCCAAGGTTTGTGGGGCTTTTGTGAAACCTGTAGGCCAGCATTCGTTTTCGATGGATTCAGAGAGGCAGTCAGCATCATCCTGAACAAATACCTCGGTAAAATCTATTAAAGTCATGACTCAATGGACTTCCCTGCTAATAATCAGAAAATCAGCCATGATTCCCAGCCAGACAAAATGAAACAGAATCAGCACGTTTTGCGAGAATTAGTGAATACTACTTCTAAACTGACTATCAGAGATGTCGTGGCAGTACCTTTATGCTGTGACGTTGGTTCTTCGGGCACTGGTTGGTTGGTAGCAAAGCATGAGCCAACGGTCCAAGGATTAGGAGAGTTTAATTAGAGTTGACGTGTTGAAGACACACTGATTTCCAACTTTAACATTGAACCCCTACTGCAGCCGGCCTTTAGCCGTTAGTTTCACAGTGATAGGTGGTGAGACCCGTAGACGAGTCTTTGCTACTTGACAAGAGCCCGGAGCCCTAGAAACTCCCCTAACTAAGTCTTCAAAAATGGCTCAAGATCCCCATTAATTACTCCCGTTGGAGGAGCATAGACGAAGCCGCAGAGTGAGATCCTGTCAATTTAGAGACATGAACTTCTCACAGCTACTGAGGTAAGCTACTCCTCAAGATGGCTTTTCATGGGCAAAGCTTATCATGCGTACAGGTTACACTTCTTTCAACTGAAGAGTGTTAGTTTCCCTGGCCATTACATGGGCTGAATTTGTCGACCACATAGTTCAGTCTATTACTAATACTTTGTCGCAAACCATAGTATATCTACAACTATCGCGAGTGCACTTTGCGTAGGTGACTGCAGAAGAAACATTTAATACAACTACAAGCAGCTGAGTGTCCATGCACAATTTGATACAGAACTGTCTAAATATTTGCAGCTTCTTTGTGTTACGAAAAAGACAAAGAGCGTCGTTTACTTCAAAATCGTTACTATGATTTACACTGATATGTTAAAAAGTCACGTCAAAGTTATGGAAGTTTAAAACGAATCTGGGCAGCTATCAGTCGATTGGCATCGTTCCTCATACTTAACTTTCTGAGTTCAGCTTTTAGAAGATAGTTGTATTAATTTTTAAAAGTTTTTTAAAAGTTTAGACGGAACAGTGACAGTCTATGGTCGATTGCAAGTAAAGCATTTCAGAACGTCTTCGAAATAAATTCCCGTGGTATGCAAATCATACACGTGTGGTTGATATAAAACGTGAAAGTATTGAAATAAAAGTGTACAGGGTGTTTGGTGAGACGACAGGTTTAGGTTTTTTACTTATGTTGATTACCATCAAGCGAACGCGTACATCTGCTGCTGGAGCAGACAAAATTTTCTGGCACTCTAGTGCTTGGTGTGCATCAGAAAAAGTCTCTCATAAAACTGAAACTTCGGTCATAAGATATCTGTGGAACAAACACAGTGGCATACAAAATATCCTGTCAATCTGATGCACGATGTCTTGGGTAGCTATTGATATTTTAGTCCTTGTTTTTACGTAATTTTTGTGGCTTGTAGCAACAAACAGAGAACTGTCTGTCAAGGTTCAGTTTGGGCCATCCCGAGCAGTGATTCTTGAGCAACGCCTGCGTGCAAAATATAGTCATAGGAAAGTGAATCATATTGTTCTTAAACAGAAAGAAAAGGGCAAATACTATAAAACTTCTAATCCGCGCCCTTTTGGATAAATAATGAATTCTGAATGCATGAATTATTTCTGGGGCAGCATTTAATAGATAGGGCGTGTATTGAAAGATAAATTTCGTGCAAAGCCTTTTTCGAATGATGCCTTGATTATTCCGAGCATGGAAACCAACCTTAAGGAAAGTTCCCTCTACTAAATATTATCATCCTTTTTTATGGCTGCGACGTGTGCTTCACAGGTTAATTACTATTGCTGCGCATGCATCAAGGAAAGAAAACCTTCTTCACCGTGGTTTTTCACTGTAAATATCGCTACGTTACATCCTGCTTTAGATCCACATATCAGTGCCAGCAATGACGGATGGGCCGGATCACGACAGATGATCAGCGGTATAAAAGGAAAGGGGACACCCTTGAACCACAAGTGTCTCTCAAACCATGTTCTCGACATAATGAAAAAAATTATCACCGTTTACGCTTCAAGGCAATTTCCCAGTTAGAAATTATGTACAGTTCCTTAAATACGCAGAAAATGCCTTGGTTCTGGCTTAGCTTGATGAGAGACACGGTTATACTAGTTGTAAGCAAAGCTGACTCTGTGTTGTATTGACTTCTGCTACCCAGGTTCTGACTACAAACATTTTGATAAGGAGCTGAGTACTAAAGAAAAGCTTCAACACAAAACAAAGGATCCGATCCAGTAATCTTTAACATCTACGAACAGCGTATGGGCAATAGTAGCTCGTTTCTATGTTCTTATAAGTCAAACATACCCTCAAAAACCGTCTCTAAACTATCTTAGGACAATGAACCGTTTACCGAAGTGCGTGCCTCCATATGTTGGAGCTAAAGTCTTGGTACTGGATGGATCATTACCCATATATAACAAAGGCCTTTCAACGTATGTTGTACAGGTTATTCGCAAACAGAATCAGTGACATTGACATCGTTTGAATTTCGAGGCAGAATTAGTGGCAGTTAGCCGAGACAGAATATTGTTTCGTACTTAATTTTCGGTCAATTGATGCACTGTCTCTTTCCTGAATTGCCATGACCACTACTCAGGTTTTGCAAGCTCGTCAGGTTCAGTAGAACGTTCAAATGCTTCTTTAGTTCGTTCCTAGACGAAACATCAATGTTTTTCAACTGTCTGTCTTCCAAACCACTATGAATTTAGCACTACACGTGGAAGTTGCAGTTCACGACGAAGACTACCTTAAATGCCGTTTTCTGAGTCACGTCTTCTTAAAAGGACTACCAAGGCACACTAAACTAACTATTAGAAATTTATGCCACACTTGCAGCTACAGCGATGTGTCTAAGCTTGAACCTAAAGGGGAAGATACATCGTTATCCGTTGTATGCTTACATCCTTCTTCAAAAGCCTACCGCAACAGCAGGCTGATCAACTCCTAACTGCATCGCTTCTTCGTCGACCATGCTTTTTCAGCAAATTTATGGATCATCGCGTACCTCATCCACATACATCCAGCCTTTCTTTAGATTTTGCTTATGAGATGTTGACCTGAGGGGGAAAAGAGCTCGATAAAGCGCGCTTTGTTTGGAGGCAAGTATAAAGCAACAGACCTCGTTGTGTAGTTGCGTATTGGTCGCTGTCATTGAGATAACTTCTGTTCACATTTCATTTATTACGTGATTGAGAAAGAGAGATGACAGTTCATGTTAATTACTAGTGATTTAACTAGAGATAAGAGGTAAATAATCAGTTTATAACATTATTTTCACCGCTCAATGAAGCGGTGACCTAACCGGCGCTGAGTTGCTGGTGATCCTCGCATAAAAGGTTGATGGCCAATTCCATTAGATGATTGATATCGACCGATAAGGGGTAGTTTCTTGCTACGGAGGTGCAATGTTGGACAATAGTTCGACAGTTTTCGATAGAAAAAGCATCTCAGTTTTGTGGGCTGGTGGGCTTGCATGATCTGCCCATCAAGTCATCGTCACATCATACTTACTCTGTTAAGAGGAAGAAGCATCATAGCCTTGCTAGAGATATTGATTTTCCTTTGAACAAATATTCTATCACGACCCAAGTTGTAGATATGATTTCATCATCGCGCTTTACCTTGCCGTACGAGAAAGATTAGTCAGCGAGGAGCATCCTGCGAGAAAGAGGCTACTTACTCTGCAATTTCTGCCACGAATCTTCTTCAAATTCAGAAGAATTTCGAAAATAATTAACTAAATTTTGAAAAGATGTGAACAAGAAAGTCGTCTAGAAACCTGGAATGAGATATCTCCGTCGTGAACTTCGTTTAATACCTCAAGAAATACTAATGGTATGATCCTGAAACTTGGTAACTGTTCCTAAAATTAATCGAGGAAATGTAAAAAGTATTAGTCTGACTTTAACTTTTGACGTGACGTCATCATTTTTGACGGGCGCCAATGCCTAAAGGAATGACATTTATAGGTAAACATTTGTTACATTTCAAAATACTAATGTATTAATTAAGAATACATATTGGGAGGTTAGGACTAATGCTAGACTATGTATTTTATGGAATTCTTCGGACTTTGACGGTCAAACTCCGATTTTAATCCTGATTACGCATAATGAATGAGGATTGCTTAATTAATAATGCATCATTAAAGTCACTGTTTATCCCAAATGGCGTACAATGAAGTTAGCTAACACTGATCCAAGTTCTAAGGCTATTGATGAAAGATTATCGACTGTACAGGGAGCGGACCTACCAGGCTCCCCTACATCGCTACAATGCAGCTCTATGGACACGTGCTTGGTGCCATGAACGTTCTAGGCTTTTTCAAATGCCACTTGACTCTTTGCAGCCATGCCAAATGTCACATAAAGCTTTTGTCCAACATGTTTGTTTAGGATGGTAATGTTGTTTTCGTAGACATCTACATAATTGACATTAATAATTAGACTTCTTGCATTTTCAGGCGTGGCTACCCCATAATTGATCATAATTCTGAAATACTGATGAGGTCCACGTAATCAACCTGGTTCGTATTTCAATTGTTGTGTTGCAGACCGTTTACTTTCTCCGACCGAATTCGTACCAGAACAATACGGTCGGTGCATTCTAATGCGTTCGAAACTGGTCGGACCATATTCGTTCCATTTTTTTTGTAATGTCGTTTTCGGTCGACAACACATGCGTCACTTGCAACACGCAAGGACATTATCAGGTCAAGAACGAGTAGAGGCGAACAAGTTTGTGAAAGAAACTAGATCGAAGGCGTTGTTTTTTTCAGAAGAATCTACTACAATCTGGGACAAAATGATTTGAGATTTTTTCATGAAAAAAGTATCTCTGCCCGTCCCACAAGCAAAGGATAACCAAGCGCAGTGACAGATAGTGGCAAGTCAAACTGGACTAACATGGGAGAGTTGGCTAACGAACCAAATGTTAAAATCTGATCAAGAGAAAGGAAAGAAAAGTTAAGTAAGTGCTGCAACATGTAAGTTTCTTAAACACTCCGCAGCCCAAATCACGGCAGTGGCGATGATCTGAGTGAACGTGAATATCCGTTAGGAGGTATTTTTCAGACAGTAATTTCCTACACGACACATAAAACTGTCAAAAGAGTCTCACTCTCTGCTTTAAATTCTTATTTGGCATGAAAAAGCTTTTTTAACTTCTACTTTCCAACATAGACTCAACGCGTTAATGAGCGACAGGCCAAGGTACGAATGGGTTCGGGCTACGAGCTACAGGACGAATATGGGCCGACCATATGCCTTTGGTTAGAATACAGTCGGAAAACGAATACGGTCTGTAATAGTTATACTGAGCTCAAGAGCATTAAACTAGAACAGATTCATTACCAATAGGTTTTCCAAAATCACAGCTGTAAATAGGCATAATAAAAAAAAAAATTTTGATATTGGGCGTGGTCGCGAAATCGAGGTCATTTCCCCTTTACTCGTCTTCAAAGCCCTAAAAGTCTGATACGTCAAACCGAGCTGTCAAGCCGTTGATGGGTGGCTAGATTTTGTCCACGGCTGGATAGTGTTATTAGTCCGTTGGTTGTGGAGTATGGGAAGCGCTATATTTGGCGACTGTCTACATGCATTTTTACTGTACTTGCTATTATTGAGCCTTTACACCCAGACTATGTTCGCTACGGGTCAGGTCTTCATTTACCACACTATAGGAGTCAACGAGGACGTCAAAAAGTAAATCTCTTTTCAGCAGACATGCCACTTGAGACGACGAAAACTTGCAACTTACAATTAAATAGGCATTAATTATAAATGACATGCGATGCATGCATACAGTTCACGTTTTTTGCAACACAGTGATTTAAACTGGCTACTATAAGATTCTTTTTCGTGATCTGCTACACTGTACCATATCCAGATGTGATGTTTCTAGTAGACTTTTGACGGGTTCAACGAAATCAACAAACAATGATTTTACAGCGATTTTCTTCGGACTGTGAAATGGAAGAAATGTCAAATTTGCTGGATTTTTCTCACAGTTTTTGCTCATGGTTTTTCGAAGTCCATCTAACTGTGATTGTCGCATGGATCTTAATGATGTTATTAATGAGAGGGTTCTATCTCTATCACTCAAGTGCGATTAATGTCCTCGGCAACTCGACAGATAGCAAAGATGTATTCAAACAGGTAAGGATTGTTGCCCATGTCTGGTCTCATGATAAGGGCGGACCGGCATCAAGTGGGTTCTACCGTCTAATTCCTAACATTCGATCTTCATGATGCATTAGACTAATAGCGTTACATAGTGACCTCATTCTCCTGCGTGTCAAATGTAAGCAAATACTAATATAAGCGCACGACCGAAGTATATATTTTCAGAAAATTTCATGGTTGCATAGTCACGCGAATAGAGTTAACACGGTAGACTCCCGGTTATTTGAACTTCCAAGGGAAGTTGAAAATTGGTTCGAATAACCGGGGGTTCGAATAAAGGGTTTATTAGTGCAAAACCAAGGGAAATAAGAATTACTTCGAATAACTGCCAGTTCGAATAAACGGGAGTCTACTGTAGGACTTTTAGCGGAAGTTAAATACGCAAAGCACAATTCGCTTCAAACGAAAACAGGCAACAAAAATTTCCATGAATTTTAACGTAATATAATTCTGCGACTCCACGTGCAATTTTTGCACATTTACTTTAGTTGGACTAATTAATTATGCATGGCAGTATTCCAATGTTACTTTTCTACCACACGATTTGCTTTCAGGTTCAAGTTACTTTTACAATCTTGACCGGAGATTTTCAGAATTTTTGCACTTTTCAAGCCATGGCTACTCGATATCTGATCATAATTCTGAAATTCCAACAAGCCAATTCTAGGTATACCAATCGAGAGGGAATCAGCCTGTCACTAGCCTGCTCACAGACTGCTCGAGGAATTCAGCTTCTCTCACAGTCGACTCACTTCAACACGCTGACGTAGTTTGCTACAACAGTAAAAATTCAATACCCTTAATGAACATTTATTGAAAAAATGTTAGATGTAAGACAGCTGCAAGTACAATTAATTGACAAAATAACAAAAACATGGACGTAATCATAAATCGGGGTGTCCTGTCCCTAATGATCTTCAAAGTCGCTTATACACAAAAATTTGATCCCCTAAATTTTGACGGTCAAGTCGAGATGGCTAACCAAGATGACTTAGTTTCCTTACAGTTTGATGATGTCACTTAGTTCCTCGTGAAAGGGACAAAGCTGCATTCTGCGGATATCTCAATATATTTCATCCAAGATTGTAACTGTGTACAACATCAAAAACTGAAACGGGGAAATTTCCCTCCGGCGTTCATTTCCTTTTATTTTTCGAGTTTTTTTTCGATCTTTATCGCGGAATGTTCATGCTTAAATGCTGAGTGCCATATGTCTCCGAGATTCCACGGTCATCTACTACCAAAAACAAACAAATTAGACTTCTCCAGACACGTTTCGATTTGGAATTGCTTTCCTGTGATTTCAACACCTTTCCTCAGCACATGTGTAAGAATTCACATCAGATCTCTGCAAATGGTGGTGGATCTGTGAAGCAGATGTGGTTTTAAGGTTAACTAGCTTAAACTTGTCTCTGTGGATTAATTGATGTAACTCACAATGGTACCTCGAAAAACAATGTCTACTAATCCCCCCTTGACTTCATTCAAATTATGTGTCACCCCAACCAATGTCGTCTTCCACACATCATGTCACGCACTGGATTTTGAAAGAAAGATAGCAAGTTGAATAAGGGGTTTGCAATGGTGAGCAAGGGCTCCTTTGTTCCTGCATTGCCAGGAATTCTCGAGGATGAGACTGCATGTGTATGTGATACATTGTTACATGTTTCTAATAATGTCTTTTAATATCCTCTTCTTGCATCTATCTACAGGCAGCTTTTGTGACATACTTTTACCTTGCTTTGTATTGATGACGATTGCCGCACTTCACGATTTTACTGTGCTTCCATGTCCTTCCTCATTCTATATATCATGGACTAAAACCTTTAGGGGTTCAATTTTGCATTTTTCTCTATAAGGTTACCTTCGGTGATTTGCCATTACATGACGTCATTGAATCCATAGAGAGCTTGAATCCATAGTGTCGTACAATGCAGAAAGTGATGCTATGTAAGCAGTCTGAAGAACAGACTAGGAGCTTTTGGAAAGCTGATACTTTTGACTCGCTTATAATCTCTCATACGGCACATGGAAATTTCGACGTGCAGATGGAAAGAGCTTAGCAGCGGGCAGGGCCATAAAGCTCCTAGTACAAAATGTTGAGTACTTATAACGATTTGGATGCTTTTTTCCCGAATATTAACAAAAATGTCCACATAGCTAGGTCAGCATTGAACGCTTAACGAGTTATGATTGAGAAGGATGCTTCAGTTGTGCAGCCTCTATATAGGCATAGGGAGTGGGAAAGATCTAGGCGCGACTCTGCAAAACAAGGTAGAAAAGACAACTGGTAT
>JAOBRC010649563.1:0-10691 GCA_027575255.1 Scolionema suvaense
AACAACAGGTTATCCAGAGATTTCAATGAGCAGTCTGTGTGGAACGTTTAACATGTTATCAACCAGAGCTGGCAGTTCGTAACCTGAGCTGCTGCAGTAGCCAGACACAATTCTAGTGAAAAGAGAACATCTGATCTTGAGTGTGGACATTTCTGACAGGTGAGGTTTATTTCGTCGATTTTGGTCCATGTTTTGAGCCAATGGAAATCAGATGCATGGGGTGCAATTGTTTACAGGGCTTTTTTGTAAGAACATCGCCAGAAGTAAGCCTAAATAACGTCCGTAGCCCTTTCTTCAGTATAGTTAACAGAAAATCTGCATGTTACCAAATACCATGGTTTTGGTACACGATCGACAGAAAATTAGTCTGGACAGACAAAACATGATACTTAACTGCTGAACAATGGGTATCTTGTAGTGAAATCTATAGAAGACCCTACTTTTATGAAACAAATTCGTTTTGATCAAAGCCTTAGTGTTCTTAGCACGTTCTTAACTTTAAGCTCTTCAAAGCCTTGCATTCTTATAAACTTTGATCTCAAAAAAAAGTGTAGGGCGCAAATCAGATTATTGCTCCACTCTAAAAACTAAGTCCCCCTAGCTTGAACAGTACGGGCGATTCTATGATAATTACTGAGTGACCCTAGCTAGAATAGTATGGCGATTCTATGATAATTACTGAGTGACCCTAGCTTGAACAGTACGGCGATTCTATGATAATTACTGAGTGACCCTAGCTAGAACAGTACGGGCGATTCTATGATAATTACTGAGTGACCCTAGCTAGAACAGTATGGCGATTCTATGATAATTACTGAGTTTTGTTTCCTGCAGCACACATACCTGTAGACGACTGATTTATGGAAAGTTATCACTTCACTCTCAGAGTGCACTCAGGCTCTGCACTTTGAAAGCCGTAGACATGTGCGATAAGCATCTTAGGATTGGCTTACAATCAATGAAAACCAGGCTTTACTACTTCTTCTCATATCGTTTCTAGCCACGATTTTAACTGCCCTTAGGTACTATGGCCTTCTCCCAGACCTACCGAACTTCACCTGTTAGCTAGGTCTGCCTAAAAATTAGAAATTAACGCTATTCTTTGTCTAAAAACAGCAAAATCACGTGAAGACTGCTTTTCTTGTTTACATGAGGCATATTTGCATCAATTCTTTTGGTGCAGAGCCTTTTATTTCTTCATTGCTAAATTCCTTGCCTGGTGGTGTTGATAAGTCAATGTTTGGGCTCGATTAACCAAAGGCTTACATGTGAATCAAGGCCCAGGGTAAATCAGCATTCATGCTTATGAACATCCAACTAAAGACCGAATCTGAAATAATCGCTAAATGCACTTAAGTGAAACTTCACTGACCGTCACAAATGCTAATTCAAAGGGTTCTGCAGAGCAATTCCATTATAGTCAAAAAGTGTTGGTAACCCCTGACTATAATATTTAGAAAAGTTACTGACATCACATGGCAATCACAGCCTGATGGAAGTCTGACAAAGAAAGATAATCAAAACATCATGCCCGATGCAAATAAATGGTCATACTCAAATAAATAGTCAGGTAAATTTTCCGCTTCTCAAATAAAAGCCTGAGGCATTTATAATTGGTCAAAATTAGGTAACTCACTCGCAGTTTTGTTCTTCCTAAATTCTTAACGTGAAATAAGTTCATCAATCTCTATACAACGGCCTAGTTCGGCTCACTAAACATTGAAATAATGTCTGCAATTTTGCAGACGACACTACGCTTCTAGAAACAGAAAATGAAACTGCAATCACTTGGTTCAACAAAGGTTATTATACATACGTAACTTGCAAGTTGCGCTGCGAATTTTTTGGTAGATAATGGAGCGATGAGCAGTAACAAATCTACAGTTCGAGAAGACCTTTTCCTCGTCAAATTCAGGAAATTTGCAAGTAACATAGTGCAACTTCCAGCTCTTTTCAAGGCACTTACTGAAAGAATGTTTGAGTTTTGCTGATTAATTTGGATGTTCCACAACAGAATCTTGCAGCAAAGATGATTAACAATCTGGAAAACCGAGCCTAGAGCATTGTCTATATCATGATAATAACCCAGCCTAGACAGATCCACGGCAAAAAATGGATTCGATTCTATCCATGGTAATTGTCTTAAGAAGTTCGCCCCAGAATCTTTAAGCCAGAAAAAAATATATAATAATATAAATAATATATAACAATTAAAATCTATTTCCACCCTTTATGAAAGAAATATTCCCATCAAGAGACAGTGTTTATGTTGAACAAGGGCAATGCCTGGCGTTTTGCATCAATTGGCTAGAACCTTACATACCGATTAAGCTACCTCTATATAAGACAACATTCAGCACAAAATTGAAGAATGGAAATAGGCCACATGAAATTTAGGGTATATTTGACTTTTATGTTGTAGTTGCTGTTATTTGATTTTACTTGTTCTTTCTCCATTTTATTGCTGGCCTGAATGGTCAAGGCAGAACTTTCATTGAACATTTTTGCTTCATAGGTATATATTTACAGTATGCTGGTTGTGGCAAACATAAGTCAACCTCAAACAAAGAGTTAAATAAATAATTAGTTTGCAAAATAATAAAATGCAAGCAACTACTAGCTTCAGTAAGAATTGTCAGTTGCTACCAAAATAAGACATAAGATCGGCTTTTAAAAGAAAAACTAGAGTAACGCACACAATCAAACAAAACTTTTTCTGTTGATTCTCTTATTTAGAATTCCGAGTCAATGTGCTCTGTAATAGCTTTAAAGGGAAATTTACATAGAGAAAACGTAAGTATAGCGAGCAACAGTTGCTGTTTTCGCTTGGTTTACAGCTTCAGAGCTTATTTATAGCATGACACAACTTTAATAAGCTGGCCAAAAATCTGCAAACTGCGCAAAAGAAAAGCTCTTGAAAGTCACTGGAAAAAACACCTGCACAAAAGATCAAGAAAGCCAAAAAAATCAGGAGCAATGTAGCAGAGACACACTTTCAAATAACTCAGAGAAGATTTTAGCATATCTCATCATTTTTTTAAAAGATCACGCCAGATAAAAGGTTAGTCATTTCTTATACTCACAATGGTTATAAATATATAGAAGTCCTGCTAAGCACTGCAATTAAGCTGCGGTATACATTTATTCTAAAACAAAAAAAAATTCAATTCGTTTTTCTGATTTTTGATCAAGGTCTACAACAAATTATTAAAAATTACATCAATTGTTTAGATTTCACAAAAGAGCAAAGCACAGGCCATAGTGTCACCACCCCTTTTCTTAAGGGGGGGATAAAGCTTTGGAAAATGGCCTGAAGGGGGATGGAAAGATATTAAGGGGGGAATGGCAAAAAGGAGGGGGGATGGTAAAAAGAAGGGGGGATAGCCATTTTGCTACTGTGCAACGAATAATATATTATAATCTATTTTTATGCAATGTTACTTAGAACTCCACTTGTTCTGTTTTGATTGATGGCTTTTTTGGTTGTTTCTTGACTTGAAATAAAGATCAGTTAATTTTTTAGTTTAGGTTTTCTTGTAATTCTGTTCGTCATTTTGTACTGATTAATCTTGGACAAATGACCTTGGAACAACTGTCTTTGCCACTGCCACATAGAGTAGACATACATGGGTGCATTGTTCAGCATTTTTTCATTGTTCTGTTCACAAGAAATTTTTGAATAAGGGGGGATGGACATTTTTTAAAAACAGGGGGGGGGGATGTTGACAAGGGGGGGGGATAGTACCCCTACGACACATGACGGACAAATACGATGAGAGAAAGAACATCAAGCCATACGAGGCGCAAAACCCACAACAATCTTACACCTCTGAACAGCTCAACACTCGTTCACCAGAGGAAAGAATCCTTCATCATGAGAATCCACAATAATTATTACTACCCAGGGGGGGAGGGGGGGGCAATTTTCCTAAAATTGTATGTTGTGTATTGTGTGGTGGCAGAAAAAAATTATTTTATTTTTGACTAAATGTAGACGGCCTTGTCAATATTTGAATCGTCACGTAATTCGTCTATCACCTGTAATGGCGAGCTTCTGAGCGAGAGGTGGCCAAACGTTCGAAAAATATTTTAAAATGCTGAAGATTTTCAAAAAATTTGGAAATTCCGTAAAAGATGGCAATTTTTCAAATGGGTCAACATATGATGATGCTAGCAAATACTAAAGCAAATGTTAATGCATGGTCAGAAATTTCTACCAGTGATTTCTCAATCAGGGAGAATGGTCCGATTTCTGCCATTTTGGTACATTTATACTATGTGAATGGTACCAAGTAACAGCATTTAGTGTTTCATAAAGGCAACTTTGCACAACATGCACTGGCACATTTGAAGGCAATCAAAAAACGCCCAAATTACCAAGCACTAGGGTTAAGCTTTTGTTCTACATCGGCAGTTGCAGTGATATCAGTGCTTGATTCAGGTACTATAGTTTTTCTAGACTTCCACAAACCTGGGCATGTCATTTTTTTACAGAAAGCTGCCGACAGCTGTGTTGTTTATTAGACAGGAATGACTGCAAGTACTTTTATTCCCATGGTTGCAAATGAACTGCTGCATGGGAGGCCTGCTGTTTCAGTCACGTTTCTCTCCTCTAATCCTGCTTGAAGCTATCAAGTTGAGGATTTCTGTATAACAAATCACTGGATCAGCTGAACTTCCAATATACTGAATTATAAATCGTTGTGCAGCAGCACTAACAGGAAGCATGGCATGTCATAGAGGGTCTATCACAGCCGAAATATACGGAATATAGAAATCATGTCTGGTGGCGTTCAAATCAACCTAAAAATGGACAACCCGTGCAGGTTTTGACATACTAGACCCTTTTTATGAACCCTTACATCCAATTTTTGGAAAATTCAGCCTTTCTCAGAGTTTGACATGCGTATAAAATTGAGCCTTTCTCAGAGTTTGACATATGTAGGTCTTGGAGCATCTTTTGGTATATCATACAAAGCCATATTATGTACCCTAAGTCCTACAAATTTGGTATGATAGCTTAGCGAAAGTTAGGTTTTAAGTTTACATGAACCTTATGTCCACTTAGGGTAGAAATTTGTGGATCTCACCAATACACTTCACAAACAAAGACCTTACTAAGTTCAAACATACAGAAAAGGAGCTCATGTCCAATTAAACACATTGGCGCAAAAGAAGACCTTCATTAATGCAATTTTGAAAAAGCTTTATATATGTCCAAATTTGTTTTTGGCTCCTTATCAGCGTGAATAGTCCAAACTACAAATGTGCCTTAAATTACTAAACACATGGCGAATACGACATTTTATTCAGAGAAACGGTCAATCATATTCCCTGGTCAGCATTTCAAGAAATACGGAGCTTCCTAGAATAATATGATTTGACAGGAATTGCGAAAATGGCAGGATCCGATAGAATGTTGAAACTAAAAGCTTTGAGATTATTTATGGAAAGTAGCAGTGTTGCCACTAGGACTCCAAATCTTTAAAGTATTTTAACCATAGGCAGTACCAAAAGAAAGATACCTTCATCTTGATGCTTGATTCTTGACTGTCGTAATCTCTCGTTAAATTCAGATCTTGAACATATCCTTATGATTTCAAGTTACCAAAAAGCATCAATATTACATTAAGATTGAGTTGTAAACATATGAGACCTGTCTTGCGGTTGTTTTCACGTTGAAGAACTAATCATGCTCATAATATTAGGATTTATTTTCAGATTCCTATCAGATCTCAGAATGTAGCAAAGAGTATTTGCTATCAATGGCTTGGTATCCATACTTCTTCAAAATGGTGCTTTCTGAGTTGATCAGAGTGCCAGGCTACAACTGTCCCTGGGATGGACCTATGACAGTTCTCGTTGCAAGCTGCACTTGAGATGTGTATAATGCAGGACAAGGAGCAGAGGAGTGTTAAATCTTACATCAAACAAGAAAAATACATTCTGCTCCTGATAGATTCTTATAGGTTCTGGGGTACTCAGTTCAGTTCCAACTTCTGGTTTTGCTGCGTATTTATCTTCTTATTAATGTTTCCCTACAGCAGTATTATATAAAGCCAGTTTTGACACCATTCAGACTTTGAAAATAAAATATGCAGTTGAAGAGTGGGATAGATCTCCTCCACATAAATTGAGGCAAGAGATGATACTCATCATAATTGTAGGCGTCCGTCTATCATGCGAATTCTACCATCATAATTGTAGGCATCAGTCTATCATGCGAATTCTACCATCATAATTGTAGGCATCAGTCTATCATGCGAATTCTACCATCATAATTGTAGCTGTCCGTCTATCATGCGAATTCTACCATCATAATTGTAGCTGTCCGTCTATCATGCGAATTCTACCATCATAATTGTAGGCATCAGTCTATCATGCGAATTCTACCATCATAATTGTAGGTGTCCGTCTATCATGCGAATTCTACCATCATAATTGTAGGTGTCCGTCTATCATGCGAATTCTACCATCATAATTGTAGGTGTCCGTCTATCATGCGAATTCTACCATCATAATTGTAGGCATCAGTCTTTCATGCGAATTCTACCATCATAATTGTAGGCATCAGTCTTTCATGCGAGTTCTACCATCATAATTGTAGGCATCAGTCTATCATGCGAATTCTACCATCATAATTGTAGGCATCAGTCTATCATGCGAATTCTACCATCATAATTGTGTTAGTCTATCATGCGAATTCTGGGGGAGTGATGACAGCTCTCCTTCAACATTTTAGAAATTTGTGGAGGCGAGGGAGAGTGTGTGGAGGCAATGGAGAGTGATCGCTTTTCTCTTTTTTCCAGGCCAGCAATCATTATGTACATAGCAATACAAATACAAATACAATTTTAAGTTTTAAGGCTTAAGCTTATTATCCGCAAAACCAATTGCTGCAATTTGTGTCATTTCAAACCTCGAACAAGAACAGTATCTGATAAGGAAGGTGTCTGAAAATAAATGTCTGATCAAAATTAGTTCCATTCAACCTAAAACAACCACAATATAGGTTGCATAAGTTGATAACTCAATCTTCATGTAATTCATGGTTTTTGCCAAACTGAAATTATAAAGGTTTGACCAGGATCTGAATTCCCGGCTGGATTTCGAAATTCAAGAATTTATCATCAACATGAAGATATCTTTCTTTTGGTTAGTGCCTATGGCTGAAATACTTTTTGACTTAGAGTTCTAGTAGTAGTTCAGTTACATTGCACATACAACCTCAAAATTTTTGATTTCAACCATTCTGTCATATCCTGTCCCCTTAACAATACTGCACAGGGCAGTTACTTTCTGTATCAGGATCAGAAACTGCTTTGTTATCTGAGCAATTAGCCAGGAATTACTTTCTATATATTTACAAAAGCAAAATGCTTAGCCAAGTAATATGGGAATAGGCCTTTCTTAATTGCCGCAGTGCCAATCTCATAGAAAGACTCAGAACAAATATCTACCAATCTCAAGCTGTTGTGTTTTATCAACTGTAGGGCAATCTCTAACATGTCAGTCTATACTGTTGTCAGCAGCTTTCCAGTGTAACATAATGCTTTCCTGAACGTCATAAGCTGCATTCCTTTGATCTTCTACTCCAATACATTCTAAGCTGTTTAGGCCTGCCACACACTGCAACTAATCTGGGCTGACGCTCATTGAAACAGTACCGTCATGAGCACAACAGTGATTCATAAGTATATTCAAAATATCTGATTTTCGTAATTTCTGAACAACACTATTTGCAGCCCTACTTTAAACCGGTGATCTCTGATCATTGAAAATAAAGTTTCCGAGTACAAATTATCATATAAAATACGATAATCTGCCTACTACAACTTGGAATCTGAAATATTACTGAAGAGGATACAGTGCAGCTATTTTTGGTACCAGATGTCTGATTTTCTTCATTCCACAAATTATTGAAATCCAGGTCAAAATAATTCTTATAACTTTCGAAATTCAAGCGTTTAAAATCACAACGAGAACATTTATAGGGAGGCTAATAAATATTTTGTTGTCGCAGTAGCATCAAATCAGATCTGTTAAGCTCTTCATATCGAGAAGCTTCGCTTGATAGCCTATTGAAGATGGTTTCTTATTGAATATTATTGCAATGATTTCTAAGGTCTCAGTATCTTCTGGCCATGTCATTGGTATTTCCTCCATTGACAATCATACAATTACTTGCAAGCCAAACAATAAATTTAGAAACTGTGGAAATTTGAAGACAATCAATCACTGATACTAAATATCCTCAAAGGCAGAGCTTAACTAAAAAAAATTAATTTCAGTGTGCTCCTAACTTAAGGTAGTAGTGTAGAGATATGTTATCTCTGCACAGTAAATTGCCACAGTGTGGTGACCGGATCAAACGTTAGTGAGAAGATTGGCATCGCTGAGGTTGCCAGCTACTGACAGTAGAAGAATTACAACTCTCTGGTACAAGGATTTGTAATAAGTCACTGAACAGAGAAGTCTAGATTAAGGAGTGTCCGACTGATCAGTGAAGGCAGTCATTTGGAAAGTCTTGTTCAAGACCGAGGTATGGTATCAACACGGCTGTAATTATAAGTAAATACACGACACACATGAAAAAATTGAAGGCAAAAAGCATGGAATTATTTTGAAAATTTTCAGTATATGCTTCAGTTGATTATTAAATGCTCTGCCTCCTTCACTGCCATGAATTGCTGAAGTACATCCAGTATTTTATACCATGATTTACTGACCTGATAACATCTATGATTTTATGTTTGTCCAACGCTGTTCTCAGCTTTGAACAACTGTATTGTTATTACATGAATTGACAAAATCATGCTTAGTTCTCCCTCCTTATCATTCTAGGAATTCGTCATGCCTTCGAAACCGAGAGTTCTGCTTTTCTGCGCATTTGCGTCGCTTCTATTGGCGGTAGTACTATGTATCGTAGCTGCAGCTATGCCAGCGTGGTTGGTCGGCGAATCCAACAAAACCCAACTACCCACAGGTGGCTCCGGCGTTGATATCAAGTTGAAACTCAGCGTGGATTTCGGCTTGACAAAAGGCTGCATGAGCATGGACTATGACATGGGAGGTGGCATAGGTCTAGGCTCCATGGAAACAACATCGTGCCAGAAACGCGAGGAGATCGAGAAACAGGGCGGACCAGAAGTAAAGGAAGAACTTAAAGGTCGGTTGCAGTTTTGTCTCTATCATAGATCCCCCATGTGCAGTAATTTTCAGAAACGTTTGACCCCGGAACAACATAAAATGAATAACAATAGCAGGATGTACAAGGAGTGTACTACTTCAATCTCACTGAGCATCATCACATACATAGCTTCACATATTATGTTAAGCCTTTCAGTCCCTGTGGTTCGCCTGGCAGACCCTCAAGCCGCACATCTTCACTCAGCCAGCTGATTTCAATAGCCATTCCTCCAAATGGTGGATGGTATCTTGTGGCACTATGCTAATCCTCAGGGTAAACCGTGAGTGAATAAGGCCTTTGGTTCCGCTGTAATTGTTGGGAGAACATTAATGATTTCAGTTGCAACTGGTTTCTTCCTATGGGAAAATGAAGCTTATTTCAGGACTTCTAAATCAATATCTTCCGTTCCACAGGTTTTGTGACTCGTTAGGCCAGTTCTCCTTCACACTAAGGCCTGCGCAGTACAGTTTCGTCATTTTTTTTCATGCGGAGTATGGATAGGCTCCGTTTTTTTATAGTTTTTATTCTTATTTTGCAAGATTTTTTAACATTCTTGGTCACGTGAAACCCAAATTCCAAAATTTTGAAAAAAAAAATTCTTTTTCAATCAAGCAAGCAATCCCTGGGTAGAAAACATGAAATGCTTCATTTGCTTAAAGTTTCCAGTTCTTTGCCAGCTCTCATGGATATCAAATGTACCAAAATGTTTTTCCATCTGGGACTCAAAGAGTTAATGCCTGATACCTCTACGCAAATATTACACATATAGTTTTCATTTCTGATTCTGCCAGGCATGTTTGGTTTTGTAGCCCTGAGTGAGAACAGAGGGGTTGGACTCAATCACCAGATAACCCAACACTTCAAAGTTGCCAATAACATGTGGATATTCTGAGATACTTTTAGTGAAGTATATAAGTGACTTTATCAGCTTGCCTTTAAACAGTCTTGTTGTGATAAAATTTCCTGCATGTTCGGACAGCTGTTTTTGGATTAGTCAAGTGGCGGACCTAACAAATAATTACGAAACTCTACAACTGCATCTTATATGGCCAGCATTGTTCACTTCGACTGTTAAGTATGCTCTTATAAATATCTCCAGCTTTATAATATCTCCACTTTCCCGTATACATGCACAAGTTAAACCAAGATTTTTGGCCATGACGAAATTACAACACAGTCGGTCTTTGGTACCCAAATTCAAAAAGATTTCTTTAGTAGAAAATCTTTGGTTATTGATAAAACATGACAGCAGGGTGGCCACTCTGATTCCACCAAAAAAATCCAGGAGTTTTCCAGGAGTTTTCCAGGAAAAACAGATATTATTTCCAGGAGTCTTCACTTCAATTTTGGTTCAAATAATGAGGCCAGAGACAGAGTTATGAGGTGCGCAGCCTTTGAATAATGATATTAGAAGCATTGGAATAAACACTCGCAAAGAATTGAAATAGATGTCAGACACTCAATAGTTCCATCAAAGAGTGAACTAGTAACCAGGAGCACA
>JAOBRC010649674.1:0-10690 GCA_027575255.1 Scolionema suvaense
ATTACATAACATCACTTTCCGCATTGTACGGCACAACCTGCCTGCGTGACTTCAAAAGAACAGACGTTCTAGTCTAACCAAGTCTGTGCCACGTTTGAATATGTCTGCAGGTGCGCACTAACGATCCAACATCAGCATCACCGGATAGCTGGTAATCACCGTGAAGAGGCAGGTAAAGACAAGTTCGTTGGGTGTTTTGTTGAAAAACGAATTTTGTGAAGATAGAAAAGCACATTAAATTTGAGCGTCTGCTGGAGAAAATCCCACCTTTACGTGTTTCTGTCATTGACAACGGATTGGGTGTGTCAAATACCACAACATCTTGAGTTGAATCACCTAAGTCACAGAAAATGGTGTGCTCTTCGCTTCCATTATGCTTCATTTCTGTTTTCCATGCTGATAATGGTATCGCAACGATCTCTCTTAGCTGCCTTGCGCATATATGGTTGTGTGCTCAGCAACAAGTTGTCTTAAATTTTTATCTATGATCAGAGAAATGGAAGAATGGGAATTAACAGAAACATACTAACTGTGACTGAAGGATTGAACAGCTTGCTCATAAACTCCCTCTCAACTAATCGCCGTCAAGCTGTCTTGTTTTCGCGTTCCATAATTATGAAAAGATATTAGCTATGAAAGCATCCAGTTCAACTAACGATCGGTAAAACGTCCTGAATACTATGCTAAGGCAAAATATGCAACGTGTTTCAATGAGACTTTCTCATATCGAGATAGATGCTTCCACTTGCCCATGCATACTTGACGGAACATAGCACACTTTTTGAAAGAGCGTTTTCTTCCAAGCCTTTCAAATTCATATACATTCGTATTGTAAAATGGACGCCACTCGCTAAATTGTAGCGCTGAATACTGTGTCTTGGTTGTGTGCATACCCAGAAGTTGATTGAAAAAATCTCACTGAATATACACAACGTTTAGTCGGTCTAAAAATTCATTGTCAGTTTTTCAATTCTATTGAAACTGAAAGGAATCAGCCGCTCATTGCAAACAGCACCTCAGCGAGAATCCTGATCTATCACCTTTGATTTAAGGCAGGAAATAAAAACTGTATACGCATAAATACGCACAGGATAGCGTATTTGTTCTATTTGTATTTGTTTAGACTAGAGAGTGGAGAACGTAGGCCGATGTCTTAGTTTTATGGCGTCAAGTCGTCAAATTGTCTGCATAATGCCTGTAGTTTCTTTGGTTTGCGATTTTGATGCTCTTGCGACAAACTATCAGTAGCTCGCCCTTTCGCACCTTTAATGGAGGGAGGGAGGGGAGGGGGTGTTGCCCCTAACGATCATCAATATTCTCCGAGTTATGAGCATACATTTGTGCTTGAGGAGAACGTATCCCCATCAAGTTTTGACTCCTTGGATTTACAATCACGGTCAAAATATATTTGTACGGATGCAGTTTTCGTCATGTTCTGCACCACGAGGAAACGAAAATAGATCCACAACTACTGAGCTGCAAATCAGAGTCGAAGGGTACGTTTGCTTGATAGTCTATTTTTGGCATTTAAAAGACCGTGTTGTGGCATTTTTAGGGTATCTGAACGCTGTGGTAGGGCTTGGGTTTGGGCGTGGCTTGGGAGTTTTCCTTTTTTTCAGGTAATTTGGAAAACAAAGGCCTTGGAAGTCAGTCTACTAGCGTAAATTGCTAGAAACGCACTGTGACTGTAGACAGAAGTTGTGAAACACCTGCAAAAAATTTCTTGAAGTGCTTGCAATTCAAACTGCCTTTACAAGCAAAAGTCCTAAAAAGTGCATGTTTCATTTTGATTGAAGAAGTTACTTGTGCCAAATATTTTGTCCGGGATTGTCGCTATTGTAGGAAAGGGGTCATATGATAGTCAGTATTCGCCCTATTAGGTTGGTACGCCCCAGGTATGAAGAACAAGATTAACATTCAGTGAGATCAGTACGATATATTAATATTATGCTGATATCAGCAGTTTTTGTGAAGGTGACATCACATCATTTTTGGTAAATTTTGGTAATTCTCCCCTACAATCATTGCCAAAACATCTTCTCTAAGCTAATTTTGGTGAAGATTTTTGTTAATGATTGTAGATAAGTTTCCTACATTTTGAAGATTTTTCTTTGCCTACAGAACGTCACTCTCCAAGCAGATACGTTGTACATAGTAACCTATGTTAGAAAAATGCAAGTTCGCTTTGTTAAGTTTTGCTGACGTCATCAATATTTAATAATTTTTACATCATAGGAGCGGCCAGTAATACCACCTTTTCTGTAAATCTGCTCCGGAAGTCAGAAACCCTACTTTGCTTGCTAGCTTTTCTGCTGCTGATCGATGAGGAATATGTTCCACGTGCTGACGTCTGCTGGTTACTCTCTAAATTTGTCGAGAGATCTTCTAAACTAAAAATAATATTTAGAAAGAGCCAGCTGCATTTACTTCCATCAGATTTGTCGTCCAGAAAGAATTTGAGAAAAATCGGGTTGAGGTGGTCAAATCGATTCTTGAATAGTTGCAGTACTCCAGATCTGGCAGATTCATCTAATTTCTTCCATTCTGAAATACCTCTATAAAAGAAGAAGGTTGAAATCGAGTTATGCAGCAAGTGTACGATCTGAGAATACTGGAAAAACCAAAAGTACTATCTTTTCCTACGCTGCCCATGCAATACGTTTAACATGAAAGTAAGAATATGCTTGTATAAGACACAGCGTTAAGGCTAAAGCGAGGGCTAGTAGGCTCACACCTATGAACTTTGTTTAATATCTCAAGAATTACGGACGCTGAGCCCCTGAAACTTGTGATATTTCCTGAGATTTATCAAGAATTTCAAAAATACAAAAAAAGGTAGCCTGTTCATAATTCTAAACGTGGCGTCATATTTGACTGGTGTCGATGCCGAAAAACAATGACATTTATACATCAAAAATGCAATGTATGCTTGCTTACCAGCTCATGCAGCTCTCTCACGAAACGATCATTGAACGGGCTGAACGTTGTTATATGGCAACATATCGGTGTGTTTGTGAAGAAAAGGTAATGGGAGGCTAGGATTGATGCTATACAATACTGTTTGTGGAACTCTTAGGACTCTGGATTATGAAAAATTCGGTGTATCCACCTAACTCTGCATAACTAATGAGAATTGCACAGTTAATGTCATTGTTCAGCGCAAATGATATACAATGGAATTATTATCTAACACTGTACGAAGTTTCAAGACCTAAAATGAAAGATGATCGGCTTTAGAAGGGGTGGGCCTACCAGCCGGCGCCCCCTCCCCCCCCGCGAGCTTAGAGCTTATTTAATATTCAAAAAGCCCTAACCTTTGTAGCCAGTATACAAAATCTACAAAAGCGATGACGCAAACGGAACTCGAATTGAAATGTTGGTAATGACACTACCTTAAGGGGATAAATTTTTGCGTGGACTTATTTTTGCGAGTCCTATTTTTGGTGCGCTTTGCGTGGATTTATTTTGCGAATCAGAGATTTGCAGAGAAATTGAGTGGAAGTTATTTAGCGAATGAGCATCAAGGAAAGAAATAGAGGAGGTTATTGACATGCACATTATAGAAAAAGAATGAGTCCGAGCAACTTGTTATCGATTAGCGATCGAAAAATTAGTTGTATTTGCTTTTGTCAGCTTGTGGACGTCGTTTTGATAAATTTTGCGTGGATTTAATTTTGCGAATTTAGCAAAAATTCTATCCTGGGTGCCAAGCTATGAGGTTATCATTCTGCTCCTCTTCGAATCAGCTCACTGGTTCAACACACAGCTTGGACGAACCTCACAGGAAAACAGCCCGCGGAGATGTCGAATGTTTAGCGCGATAATTAATGCTAACGCCGCACATAATCCACTTCGACCAATCAGATCGCTTCTGATTGCAAAAATAATTATGCGCACGTGCTTAGAATCATGATCGCATTTGAATAAAAGTTCCTGCTGCACGATGCCATGGTTGCGGAGATACCATTCCAGTGCTTGTCCGAGAAGTGGGTAGCTGCTGTAATATCATGTCGGTGGGAAGGAATAATTGTATCGCTGCGGGGAACTGTTTATGCCGAGAGAGATGTACCGATCCAAAATTGCCTGAAGCTAGATCATTGCTAGTAAGACTAACAAAGCTTGGTATTCTATTTGTCTTCTTCCCTGTAGCGATGATACGATCTGTAGACGGTGTTTTCGAGCTGTGTCCCAAATTGAAATATATGAAGGTATTATCAAGGTCGTCGCAAGTTCTCTCTAATGCAGTGGTTCAAAACAGCCTTCACTATCGCTCTGCACCCCCACCAAAATACCCAAACGAAAAAGCTTTGTAAAGTTTCATTCTCCATCAATTCGCCAAACTTCTTCCAGATCAAGCAAAAAAATGAAGACTTCACCTCTTCCTGTCCGACCTATAAAGAAAGGGCTTTCATTCTCGGAGGATGAAATAAAGAAAGAGATAACTGAGGGGGTTACCAGCTCTATGTGAGTAAAAGAGGTTTAATTTCTGTTTGCACTGGGCATGGCAAACCTTTACGATATTTCCTGAACGGCAAAAGCTTAAGAGGTGAAACTTGGTCCATTTCTTCATCAGCAGATACAAGCTCGGCAGCCGAAACCATTACGATGACACACGCGTTCAACTCCATAAACACTCAGTCACCCACACATACGCAAGGTTCGGATAAGAACTTTGTTTGGGTAGGTGAGGAGGGCTGGCAGAATAATTTATCGCAGAAGAAAAAATTATAAAACAATTGCTTTCGAAGCATTTCTCTGATTGGATCGTGATGGCAGCTTGAACCAATCAAAACTCAGGGATTTTGACAGCACTTTGACGCGTCCAGATCTGGACGCAAAGATTTCCCATGGGGATCTACCAAGCCCGGAATGAGCGGAGCAGCGCTGACGACAGGAGAAAGCAGTGAAGAGATTTACTGGGGTTGAAAAATTAATCCACGCAAAAAAAAATCCCCTTAAGGTAGCATTTGCTAACTATAAAAAATTAGAAAATACCAGGAATGCAAGCGACACATATCCTTTATTTTCTAGCATATATAATGAATCAAATATTATCCAAGCAACAACATATTCAGAGTTTCCAGTCAAAACGCATTAAACATATTCAATCTATCTTCTTCATATAACTGCAATTAAATGATGCAGATGCACTCAAAGTATTCTCACACAGGGACATACAGCTTATAATATACTGGAGAATGGCTACACTCGACACTCGCTTTTTCACGCAGTATACTGCAACAGAATATTCTCATCCGGGAGAAAACTAGGTGGACAATAAGTCGTTAATTAGACGCAGAGCCAATATCAAATAAAACCATTAACAGGACTTGATAACAGTAAATGTCAGCATCCATGAAAACGGTCAACTTGCGATCTTTGTTGGTCGTAATTTGTTCGGACAAATTCAGCGAGAGAAACTCTCGCAAATTTCACGAGTTTGGATCTATTTCGCAAAAGTTTTTCTGGAGGAAATGTTCAGAGATATCCACACACGAACGGTTATCTTACGAATTTTTTCCAAAAGATAATTTCGCGAAAATGTATCCAGTGCAATGATCACTTTCTTTGGATCTTCAGTACAAAAAAAATCAATAATATGTGCATCCAACATTTTTTCATTTTGGCGAAAGTTGACCTCGATATTTTTTTTTTGATCTACAAATTCGCGAACGTTTATCCAAACATTTCCCGAGTTTTTGACATCGTGAAAGTTTCTCTAGCGAAGCTTTCTCCGAATAAAAGATCAGAAATTATCTTCAATGTTGTATACAAAACTTTAACCTTCTTTTCAATGGTCACATGAGCATGAAGAAAACCAACAGAACGCAAACGACACAAATCATTTATTATTTAGCATATATAACAAATTAAATAACATCCAAGCACCAACGTATCTATATAATCTATCGTTTTCAAGTAGCAGCAATAAAATGATCGAAATGCATCAACATATCTAATCTATTGTTGCCAAATGCACCAAAAATATCCTCACAGAACAAAATCAAAGCAATGAATACTATACTTAACACTACGTTTTTAACGCAGGATGCTGCAAACTACAGAATAAATTCATTCGGTACAGATATCCAGATAAAATAAGATGAAGACAACTCCAATAAGCATCTTGAGTTGTTTAAGATTCAAAAACTCAAGGTTACAAGTTCTATAATTGCAATATTTCGTCACTAATTCCTATGCCATTTTCAAGCCAATTACTATAGGAATTAGTGCCGAAATATTGCTAACTATTACTAACCTTGAGTTTTTGCTTGATCTTGAACAACTTAAGATGTTTATTGGAGTTGTATTTATCCTACTTTATCTGAGATTGTCAGTAGGTGAAGGATACAGATACCTAGATTCAAATAGAAAAACAACATGCAATTGAAAAACGAACCAGCAGCTCTACCAATCACAGAGCAGAGCTAACATGCAAAGTGGGTGGTACGTGATGGTTGGCTGCAATTAATACCTACACGGTTTCTATGAGGTCAAATTAGCTTCTTTAACCCTATTCTACAAGGTCTTTTTTTATGCACGTTATAAGCATATAGGTAAAAACTACACACCACACTAAAAACAAAAGTACAAAAGCAAAACGCCTAAATTGGCTATGTGCTACTTTCTGCAGACGTCATTATATTTACTGGAAAATCAGCAAAATTGCACAAACTTTGGCCCAATTTCTATTGGATGTAAAACCGAAACCACCAGATAGCTTGAGATGAATGACCATTCATTTGAACGCTCGTTACAAGCTCTTTCTGGCAAACTTGGTTTGTAGTTCTGCTATGAACAGTATTCTATTAACAGAGCCTATTCTGAAGTATATATTTTCCCATTGTAATTTCCCATTTATTCATGAACGACAACAGTTTGGGTAAATGTTCATTCTGTTGGTGAAATGCAGGTGAACCGATATCTACTCTTTTATCGACACCCTAAAATATATTCTTTCGTGCTTTTTTTTTATTTCGAAGAGATGAAAAGAAGTTAGGGCTATCTCCAAAATACGACCAGGTATACATTTAAATTGCCACCAGATTGTCAAGGAAAAGGGTCAAAGGGAAAAAGAAAAAAAAAACTAGATTACGCTCTTGAGAAATGTATCATAGCTTAAGTGATTATGCAACTATGTTATACATAAAAAAAAACGAAGAAAATCCTGAAATATGTACTTTGTTGGCCCTAAATTGCGTTAATTTTTGACCGCCTTGAGAGGAGAAATTTTTGCAGAATTTGGGCAAAACCGCCAAATCAAACCCCTGCTTTTACCTCCAAAAATTCTCAACCGCGAAAATTAATTCCCGTAAAATTTGTTCACCATCTAGCCGCAAAAATAAATTCCACGAAATACACAGTTAGATTTCGAAAATATTTAAGCATAATAAATTCTTTCTCAATTACCGCTAAACTAAGGTGGACAGCCTGTTATAAATATAAGTGCAGTGAAGCATGTTAAAACATTACATTCACATGGATATAACTTTCCAAATATTTATGAAGAGCGTTCAGCTGCGAAAACTAATTCCGGCCAAATGTCAAGAAAATCTAATCGAAAAAAAAATTAATTCCCGCGAAAATGTCTTCCCTCAAGATATCAGCGCTTATAAGGGCCGTTGTTAGAGGTTCTTTCATAAGCATTTGTCCTGAGTTTTACTCCGAAAAGGCGGAGTAAGGTACAAGAAAGTAAGAAGGATATCATAAGCTACCATTTACCATGTAATGAGTTAAGCCTTAATCGAATAAAAACAAGCAAGGTAAGAACTACTCAATAACTGTGAATGCTGGTAAAATAAAAGCATTTCGTAAAAACTATAAAGTCACATGTCTCGATAGAAAGAAAGTGAGCATTTACAACCATAAAACAAGCTTTAAATATCAATACCACAGGTAGGAACATAGTATTTCAAATTCTATATAAATAAAACCAAATCTCTATAAATAAAACGAAAATCTAAACACTCTATCTATTCCAAACACCTTTCCAAATCGGTTGTTGTAATTAATTACATAATAAAAGCAAACACGTTCCAATTTCTAAAATGGGTTTAAACACACACAAAGGTAGAAGAAAGGTACGGAACAAATTTACAAAACGCACATATCAAATGACATGCATGCATAGGAGCGCTGGTTTACATAGGGGAAAAATTATGCTCGCAGTACTCCGACCACATTAGCAACCAGAGGAAGTGGAGCAAGCTATCTGAAGGAAGAGCTTGGCTGCGCAGCAGATAAATTGAGCTCTGATCTAACACGTCCTACATCCTGAGCGTAGAGTATGTTTGGCCAGTCCGTGCAGCAGCGTAATCCGTGGTTTGGAAAAGGAGCGCCAACAACACAAAGATTGTGCAATATTCTCTTCCTAAGACAGACTCCTGGAAAAATGATGGTCACTCTCCTTCAGTCTTTAACTCTACCTATTATTTCATCATCATTTACAGATGCCAAAATAACAAAGGATAATTTAACAAAGCAAGAGAATTTAGTCACTTGCCTTCACCCCAACTTCCTTTTACACGCAAACAGAAAGGCTCTACAATTTTCCTAATCTATGCAGTTTTCTTTTACCTTCCCCTCTGATTTCACATGCAGAACTTTCCAAGGGCAACTCAAAATCTTCAAGCCTCTGGATTGAGGAAGTTGACCCTCAAAAATGTATTAGGTTTTTACACGTCACCATCTCTAAGGATCTGCAAAGCCAAAACATAGTACCCTCCAAAATAAGTAAGTACATCGCAAGAATCTATAATAAGAACAAATAAACAAACAAAACAAAAGAATCGTGTGTATGCACTGAGCATAAAAGACTGGGCATATACATCTCTCTAACATATATTTCCGAACTCTCACCAATGCAACAGAACAACTGTCTCCGACAAAAGAAGTTAAAAATTGCTGAATAACAATCAACAATCGCCAGTTCGCCGAAATGAAAGATTTCGTCTCCAAATGCAAGCGTTCAGAATGGACAAGAGCTTGTATGGAGCTTTTTGAATTTATCATCGCAAACGAAATTCAAAGGTCAAATCAACATGCTGCAGGACAACTTGATACTTGTTTAGTAATGCAAATAGTTTCTTCCACCGTACGCAGTCATGTTTTTCATGGGAGAAATCGCATTATACTGAAGCCGATTTGACTATTTTTTTTGAAAACGTTTTCGGATACAGTTCCTCTATCATTCTCAAACCGTGGCACAGACACTAAGTACATGCAACAACTCTGCAAACGTAATTAATGCTAAGCATCTTTACAGAACATCAAATCAATAATACAATTAGAAGAAGCAGCTTCTACAATACCAACAAAAACGTGCGGACAATATCTCTGGTTCAGTTGTGCAATTGAAATTCTACGAAAATCTGCAAATCTTGCCTATCAATGCAGGCGATAAACCTACGAAAACATTCAACTCTTGTCTAGCAAACAGTAAAACGAATACAAAGTCTGAAACTGAAAAAACTACACTTTTTCGCTTCTTTTTCTTCTGGCAAGCATCCACAGATACAATGGAAAGATTCCACACACAAAAACAACGACCAATAGCAGAAAATCCATCTGAAACAAGAAGTGGAAGGTAAAGGTATTACAACTAACACAGAAAAGCCCATACTTAATATATTATAAATACAGCACAGGGAGTTACTTCTGCACCAATCGCAACACTTTAATTGCCAGGCTGATATTGTACAGATTGGCGTCGAATCGCTAATGAAAAGTAACTCTGAACCTTCAAAATAATATTAGAATTCAAGCTTGGCAGAATTACAAAGAAGTGCATTGGCTGTTGTATGACAATAATACTGACGACACAAATAAATTACGTCCGCATATCTACGTTGCAGTGATATCATTACCGTTTCAAAGTCTCATTAAAATGACACCTGTTGTAGGCATTGCTTAGAACAAGTCGAAACAGAACACGAAAATATCTCATTCGATTCGGACCACATCAGGGACACAAAGTGGACTGAATGGTCAGATGAAAATTATGGCCTTAATCAAGGTTTGTCAGTAGTATACAAACCTAGTGATGGTAACATGTAATGCATTGCGGACCTCAAGATTGAAACCCAAAATTACTAATCAACAATTAAGTGTTCTTGAAATATTTAGGAACAAATCCCAAAAACGGCTAGTTTTTGGGGTAAATAGCCAGTTGCAAAGCAACGAAAGTTCTCCCATATTGTATGTTTCACAACATAATTACTGCTGCCTCTGATACTCATACAAGAATTACAGGAAACTAGAGGCGCTTCCTTGAAACATTTTGAAAAAAAAAACAAAACATGTACTATCCGGTGTAAAACACCCCACGTAATCTGAATAAACTTTTCTTGAAAATCCGGCTCGCTCCAGAACAGTTTCCACCACTTCATTATACAAAAGTATAGAACACCCCATTGAGTGTTTATCTAGTCAAACCTGTTAGTGACGGACTGAGGAATGGAAAAACCTCATTTTATAATCTCTTCCACTAAAGAGAGAGTACAAAAATTGATTCTAGTTGTACTCATATTGCTGCATACATATAGAGAGAAGGCTGATAAGTGCAGTTTGACTGGCAATTTTTGGCTCATTCTGGAGTCTACCTTGCCTTAGACATACCTTAAGGGAAGAAATTTTCGCGGGAATTAATTTTCGCGGTCAAATTTTTCGGACATTTCGCGGGAATTAATTT
>JAOBRC010649785.1:0-17796 GCA_027575255.1 Scolionema suvaense
AGTATGTAACCTTTAAAGGAGAACTAATGGGTGCACAAAATTTTTTTTTTGAATTAAAGACAATGATAAGAAAATGTCCTCAATAGTAATTTTTCAGGCCAGGGACGCTTTGTTGATTAGATACTTCGCAAATAAGGAAAGTCACGCTTGTGGCTACCATGGTCCATTTATCCACACTAAATAGTGGAAAATTCACATGGCTTTTCCATGGAACAACTATGGCAGTGACGTAGAACCAACTTTACAGTAAATCTAATGAATTAATAAACAATTAAGACTAACAATTAAAAGTTCCTCTCTCTTTACCACTCAATCACCCCCAAGTCAGATTTTATGAAAAGATAGCTTCCCCAGCACTGAGTCTTCCTACATTTTAAGTCAACCAGTTTAGGGGCAACACAAGTTGAAACAGAAAATCGATTCAACTTCTCCCTCAGACAACTTTACCGTTCCCGTTTTTGCTTTCCATTTTCCCTAAAAATCCATACAACACCAGTTCACTTGGAAATATTTGGGATAATAAATGGTATCATACATGCTTTAAGTCTAAGTCATGACCTGGTTTGAATACAAGGCTGACTTAAGCTGCTCAAAAAGTTTGTATAATTTCAGGGTGTACATGACCAATATAAACCAAACTATTACTGTTTTATGCAGCTTACGAAAGGAAGATGACATTATTGGTACATAGTTGACATACCATTATGAAACTACATACTACTACTTGTCAAATGCGCTATATTTCATCTTCAAACAGAAAATTCCATTTTTTGTCATAAGAAGAACCACAGCTTGCAGCTGCCATTATGGATTTCCCTAAATCTCTCAAAATGGTCAATATTAGAGAGGTGGCATCAATCGGATTCTGAATCAGTGTGAAATTCTGGTTAAGAATCCCCCAGACTACTGTTTTCTCTGGAGTCAAGGAATCAAGCATTCCATACAATAACCAGGTCTCCAGTATCACACCAAGAAACATTACAAAACTCACATAATGAACAGATTTTAAATATTTTGGAACCCTAAAAAATGCCATTTTTGAATATAAACGTTGCTTTGATTATGGACGCTGACCTTCATGCTAAATTCATAAGAAGCCATCGACAGGTTATCCGGGAAAAAGAATTAGCGACAGATGAACGGATGGACAATGTGACTCTTCCACTAAGAGGGAGTCTTAAAACAGAAGTAATATTTCAGTGACGTAACTCTTTTGAGCAAAATTACAAATCTAACGACACAAATTCTTGATAAGGCCTACTGCATGCTACATTTCCCACAAATTCACGCAGTGTACATTCAAAAGAGCTTTCAGAGGATTCAAAATGACTATAAATTACGCGCATATTCCTATGATAGATAGCAAAGGCAGAGATACATACCAATTTTCCTCTAAAATATTTAGGAGCATCTCCAGTGGACTTCTGTTGGCCTTGTGATGCAAATCTAACAAGCAGATTGCATGCTAAATAATAAACATCAGGTCAATTATTAAACATACTTGACACTACAACAACTCTGTAAAATAGAGAATGATGTGATAGAACATAAACAAAGCTAAACCACAATAGTAGTGCAGTCTGAAAAAAAGAGATGAACAATACACATAACGTTGATCATGTATTACGTTGCTGCACGCAGAGAGTTTACGACAGAGCAGTTACATACTCTGGAGAGTGATAGCACACTCTCCCCTTTTGCAGGGTATGTGTTTTAACCCTAATCCCCCGGGCGATTTTGGTTTTGGCAACCCGCAGCCCTAAAATGCCTCCCGTAGCCAAAGTAGGGCAATTCCATAGGTAAAACGTGGTATATACGTTTCTCAACATATTAAGCTTACATTTAGACCAAATAAAGGTCTATAGCACGTCTGACATTTGAAATGCAACAGCTAATTCAAGATGCAGTGATTTTGTGATTTGGCTGGACTGCTCAAAAGTGGTGAAAAAGTATAAAGATCAATTTCCTTGAATTTTGCAGCCGAAAAAGGCTTTTGAAGCTGGTTTTTGGTGTTTTCTAGTGCATTGCAATGTGTTTTAAATGTTTTTAGTAAAAAACTGACATTTCAGTAATTTGGGCAAATTTGGGAGGGACGCGGGCAAAAATGACCCGCCTCCTCTCCGGGGTTGCCAATTGACCATACAAATTGATGCGCCGCCATTATGGAGGAACGATGGAGAATTCGGTAGTACCATTCACAAGACAGAAGAAAAATCCATTTCAATGATCATGAATACTAATACGGGCTCATGAGGTTCAAGAATTCTTGGAAGATATCATACAAAACTCTTTTCTCCACCGGCTCGATGGATGTCAGCGTTGCGCCCATTATGTGCTTCGCTAAAGTTTGGGTCAATCATTAATAAGACTAGCCCAGTCACTCGCCGGTCTCCGTTCGAGCTCCACATCTATATCCAACATTTATATTTCTATGCTACGACCGCCGAGTGGCACATACCTTATCTGCACTCTAAATCTTGAGCGCAATGAATCCAACCAATCAGAAGCTTGTCCTTGGTCGCACCATAGATGTTGCTGTTATGTGTGATGTTACATCAATTCTGACCCTGGGTTGTGTGTCCAGGTGACTTTGCACATGGGTTCATTTCTGCAAACTTGGCAGAATTGCATTGAAAGTGGTCAAGAGATCAGGTGAGCTGCAGCTAAGTTCTTTTCTCGCCTAATCTGCACTGAGGAATGAATTGCAGATGGCAGAGAGAACAGGTTAGGGCAAGGCTACAAGAAGAGACACACCGAAAGAATTGTAGATTTGTGCTCTGCTCATCGCTTCAATATCACTCAGTGCTAGGTTTTACTGAGCCCCTACCCGTCTTAGCCTTTAGGGATTTCGTGAATAACAGTTGCAGATGGGGGGGATTTGAACCCTCGACCTTGTGTGTACAAGGCAACTGCGCTGCTAATGAGCCATTCAAGAGCCCTAAAGGTTAGGGCGTATATTGGCTGGTCATTCCTCTGCGTGCAGGTACTCTGTGGTAGCCATGGCCTAATGGCCTAAAGGCTAAGACGGGTAGGGGCTCAGTAAAACCTAGCACTGAGTGACAGTGAAGCGATGAGCAGAGCACGAATCTACAATTCGAGAGGACCTTCACTTCACCAACCAAATTCAACACCCAAAGAACTTCTAACGGCTACCAGATCTTGATTCGTGCAATGGTAAATCTACATAATAGCATTGCTGGCATATTCCCCTCTACGGTTTCCCAACGTAGGTAACAAACTCGCAGAGCATGTAACAGTTACAGCCCCTATTTTACAGAAATAAAGTTGCAAATATCAGACGCTTCTCAAAATCCACTGAAGAGTGCACTTCTTGATAATATGAAGCTTATTTTAAAATTGTTTTGGAAAAACATGACTTAAATATGCCTGATCTTCCCTCCCGCAATTACCCTCAATTCTAAAACCGGTCCTATCACTGGTCTTAGTACAAGAATCTAGGCTACTTACATTCCTCCCAGCTTTTACCAGCTCAGATATATGCACAACTTACAACCGATGATAAAACACAGATACCTAACTTCTATCAGCTGGTTGGAAAGAATGACATACAGATATTTGAAGCTTTGAACGAATGGGATCGTACAAATTGAAACAGGAAATTCTTGGGAGGTCAATAAGGTTGCTACACAGCTTAAGCAATGAGGTAGCACCTACTTTTGTAATAGATAATCAATCAACTTTATAATGGCCACACATCAGATAATATTGTCCTTCATAGGGAATATAACGGGTGTGAACTTCAATGGTACAAAATTTTGATGAATCAGAAACCAGTTATTTCTGTGGGGAAACTTAGCGATTTGCTACATAATGTGAAAATTTGTTTCCAGCAACACGGCATTGCAAATTAAAAAAAATGCAGTATTTTCTAACATTTATGAATCCCACTATACTTCAAATCTAGATACTGTTGAATGGAAAGTCTGTTACCAGAACATACTCTAAAAGGGTATGCATTTGATTTCTACAAGCCAGGCACCTTTTCTACGTATACAGAAGATTCTATTGCTCTAGACCTTGAGGGGCAGACATTTATAATTCATAGTCCCTGGCAACACGTCGTAAAAGAAGCACTGATTACAAGCAACCTTCCCTAGGGCCAAACAATTTTAGAAGTTGACCAATATGGATGATAGGAGCACAGCACAGCCACTCACTTTATGAATCTACCATAGCCTGCCACTCCAGGATGATTCTTTTTGTTAGCAAAGTCAACAGAGGAAGATGGTTCAAACAGTTCTATACTTCCTCTGAGCCTTCATCCTAAAATGGACAATCCCCAATAGGTGCTAGAAAAAAGCGTTTAATATTTGACGCTAAGATATTTTGATGCTAGCATAACAAGAAAATAGACAACTTCTCCGTAAAATGTTCTCATAGACTACAAACGTCTGGAAGGCAAATTCTATACAGGTTTGAAAAGGATTCTGATAAACTGTGGAACAAAAAAGTAGCTGCATCTTCCTAATAGTTGCAAGTACACAGCCGAAATATTTCAGATTTGAAATTCCAGCTGGCGGGCCATCGATTCCAGCAACATGACTAAAAAATCTACATCTGATCAATTCATAACAGACCGTTCCCTTATAACAAGATACACATAACAGAAGTTGAAAAACACGCACTTGTTTTGCTACATTTTCTTGTGATTCGGTAAGAATGACCAAAGCCAACCTTCGATACAAAGAACCACTTACTTGGTCTGCGAAAAGATGTATTTTTGTAAACAGGACAGGATCGCAGTACATTCAGCTGCCTTAAACTCTGATTTTCTGGTAGCACGTTAAAAATCAGTCTTTTTATCCAAGCTTGTGTACAATAAGGATGCCCTCGGAAGAGGCGTGGACATACGTACATTGTGGCATACAGATTGGTAACAGGCAGCAACAACGGTTACATCATATCTGAAAATGCTAGGCACAACATCTAAAACAAAGCACAAAATTCCAGCAACAGTGCAACCATGATTTTCAACACATACATAAGTCACTTGCATCAACTACAGATTGACCAAAAGACATTGTGAAGTCTATATTGACCATCCTGTGGTTTTTGTCAAGCCTAGCGCAATATCTTCGTTGAAGTAATAAACCTTTCAGGTCTCTCTTGTCTGTAACAATCAACTGAAGTATTTTGAAGTGCTTTATAACTTGATTGCGAAGGTTATTGTTCTATCTAGCAACATTTCTGAAAAACAACCCTGCATATGCAGCTCACAAGGGTTAATAGTTAAAGAATACACAGAAATGATTTCACACAGGAATCAGCAGCATACTGGAAATTCACCCAGAAATGTTAACACATAAGTTAATTTTCCGTAAACATCTTCTCAGATCTCTCTTGATTTTGTGACCATCTAATGTATTGCAATAGAGCTTCTTTGAGATATGCAGTACTGAAATATAGGACTCCTTATCAGATATTGCATCTCTTCGTACATTCATAGAAGAAAAACATTTCCTTCCTATCTATTGGTACATATGTCTCAGAAATCAGGATGCACAATTTCCTTAGGCTTAAAAGTGACTGCCTATTTAGCTAAACTTCTTGTATTGTGAGCCGCTAAAAGAAAATTGTAAAACAGGTTAAGAAATAGGGAACCTGTGGACATCGGATTATTTTGCAAAGCAAATTAAAGTAAATTTTCTAACATTCAAGGGACTGGCCCTGATAATCCAGAAGATGAGTGATACATGCACATGCATACAAGGGGGTCTCATCCCCGTTTTAATAAATCCCCCTCTTTTCAATCCCCCCTCCTCTTTGTGGCGTTTTTCGGATCAATAAAAAGGTCACATTCACTACTGTTTGCAGAAAGGCCTCATTCTGTTTCGATACTTTGCTGTCACAAAGTCATTTTAGAACCATGATCTTCAAAATACACAAAGTTCACACCACAGGGTTCACTCAGTAGATATATATTTCATGCAAAAAATTTTTCGGGTCTATGCCGACACCATTCTCAGCATAACTAGAGTAACAGTAAAACATTAGATGTTAGTTCAAACTGAGAATAAAGTTCAATAATTAATGATGAAGAGACCCTGAACACCTGTCAAAGGTTTCTTAAATTATTTGATGTTGCGGCTCTTTCCTTTTATCTTTTTCCTCGAGAGTTCACCACAAGATCAAAGCGGCATAAACTCGGATTCTGGACAGTAAGTAGCAAAAAAGTTGTGGAAAGTTGAAAAGGACTCCTCCCACGGGAAGTCATAAAGAACAGTATGCAGTGCCACTGTCAAAGGAAAACACATTTGATGCATATCAGATCTCAGATTTATACGCATATATACATAAGGTTAACACACTAAGAGCCATACAATTCATCAGGAATAAGATAAACAGAAATAAATCTAAGTAACAAAATGGCAGACCAGCTACCAGCTAACCTATTGCCTACAACTGTGCAAAATATTTTTCATGAAAGCAAATAATAAGAAAGGCTTTTTAGCAACCAGTTTATTCTATTAAATTAGTAGCTAGTTTGCCATATATTACAAATCAAAAAGCTACTAAGAACTTTTATCAGCTTCATATACTTTCAACTTTTCCATGAGCAATGCAAGTTCTTGTCCTTCCACAATATATCCATCCACATTCCCTACTTGTCCCGGTCTTGATGTAACTTTCGCATAGAGTCTACCTTCATTTATATTTTCTGCTAAACTTGGCAGGGCAATCTGGTTATTGTCAGGCATACTAATCAGATTCACATTTTGCTGTGATGATTCACTTATTTTCTCAATAAGGGGGTTGCCATCAACTAGCAGGTAGGTACTCTTCGCAATTATATTTCTGTCTCTAAACTTCGAGCCAGCATCGCTATGCACCACTTGAAGAATACGCAACTCCTCTGACACACCGACGGATTTCAGTTCATAGTTTCCACTAACCATTTGCAGGGCTTTTAACTTCTTTCTGCCACCAAAGGCTTTACGTTGTTTTACATAGTTTTCTTCCCGGTCAGGACGAAACCTAGAGTCTGCAGGACGTCTGTTCTTTCGCCACAAACTTTTCCAGCGGTCTAATGGTGCCGAAGTAGCTAGGGTGCAACGTTGTAAAGTGGCTGCTACTGCAATCTTTGAGTAAATTGGCAATGCAGGAGACATTCTGCACGTTAAACTCAACACCATTTTGAACTGATGTACACAAGAGCGCTATTCCATATTCCTATACTACACAAATTATAAAATGAGGCCAAATAAGGAAATCAAGTCGCAAAAGTGACATATACCGAGAACCTACCATTATAACTAGAAATAAAATATAAGGATTAATAAGAAGTTAAGATACAGGGTGGCCAACAATAAATTTAAAAAAAAATTCCAGAGTTTTCCAAGGGTTTTCTAGGGGTACTTCCACACCAAATTCAGGGGCTTTCCAGGGGGGCACCCAAAATAGGCTATCATGCTGGGTAAGTTAAAAGCAACACAAAAATATATAACAATAACTAAAAAAAATGAGGGAACAATGGTGGCATCATGAGATGTCATATCTGATATTTTAAGTCATTTTGCTTCATATTAAGATCTGACACATAGAACATTCAAAAACACTGATTTTGTAGCAACATTTTATTTTATTGAAGACAAGCTGCATATGCATCACACAATATCTGCACCTAGAGAAAAAGAGAAACATTGCTCATTCTATTTCTTTTGACTACAGTAATATGGATACTCAGTCAAATCAAATGAAGGTTGTTGTTGAATTTACTATAGAGCTTTGTGGAGGTGATGGTACACATGGTCAACATGCTTTAGAAAACGCTTCAACCAAGCTAATGAGGTTTGTTTACGGAAACCAGGAAGATTGCGTCCTTTAAACCCATACTAACACTTCTGATGTCTAAACACACAATCAAGTCTGCTTTCAAGACATAAGAAATATAGGCAGTATCAAATTTGAATCAGACAAAAGCAATATATAAATAAATATATATACAAAACGAAGAAGAGAGACACATACACTGGTGTTAGAATACAGATAGAGAAAGATAAGACGGCCTTTGGTAGAGAGTACTCCTTTTTATTTGAAAGCGCTTTCGCTCCGTCTTGGGAGCTCTTCAATCTGATACTATCACAAATATATATCAATAGTATCAGGTGATGAGGGTGACTGCAGTTTCAAAAAGATTGTATGGACGAGGAGTTGGCTCATAGAGAAATAAAAAGGATCTTCTTTTAACTCCAGAAAAGAAATGATGGCAAGGTTCAGTACTTAATTATAGTTACTAATAGGCCGACTTTAGTCTTCTTGAAGACCCACAATACAGCGCAAGTCACAAGCGGAGCAAGAGGGTCCTCTGAAACTCCTTTGCGAATTATAGAAGCTCAACGTGAGCCCTCTAGAATCTATGCAATTATTTCACAAATTTCTGAAGCTGGAAGTCTGAGATCTATTCATATCAGCCAATCTTTCGATATTCAGCCTGCCAACGATTCTCCGCCAATCAAAGCAGTTTTCATTCCCGCTCTATTGCGCTAGGGGATTAGCAGAATATTTAATGAAGTTACCATGTTTCATAAGTTGCATCACTTCTCTCAGCTGAATTTGTATTAGAGCACAAATTTAAAAGTCATGTTTAGAAGCGACTTGGTAAGACTGGCTGATTTAAAATGAATTCACATTTGTTTCAAACATTCTGTTTTTGTTTGCACGCAAGGCCAATTACATCAAAACTTTTACTGCAGTGCCTAAATTGAAAAAGTGTTTCCAAATCAAATTTATGAACATAATTTTTTCCCAAAAATTTGTCCACAAAAAAAGACATGCAATAATTTTTTAATAACCTCCAAAATTGTCCTTTTGTCACGCAACAGCATAAATGCAAGCTAATCACGTTCTAAGAGTCAATTAGAGCTTCTCTTTTCTGGCTTAAATCTTGCTGCCTCGGGCTGGGTGCCTTATAGTCTGTAACATCCCACCTAATTGCTTAGTAGTGGGAATCATACAGTTTTAGGGTTACGAGCTTCAATCCTATGCTTTTCATTACACAATTTTGACAATGCTAATTTGACATTTAGTATCGCAGAATAAGGACAGTGATACAACCATGTAGGGCTTTCCCTACACTAGACTAAAAACTAACAACAGTGTTGCAAATTTAGGTGATTCACTACCTCACAATGTCAAGCATGAGACGTTTGCAAAGGAAAATGGCATTGGAGCAGCCAGTGTCATCAGTCCCCCTCTTTCTGGACTCATGAGTAGAAATCGCTGTGTGTTTAGGGACTAGTGGTGCTCCTCCAGCTGTATTGAAGGCTCAGTGGAATGCCTATACATCAGCGTTGAAATCTCAGTTGCACTCCTGCAATATCGCATAGAAAGTCATATCATGTATACTACTGTAATGAAGGCCTGGCAGCCTCACTATCCTGAAAAGTCAGAAGGACACCTGCAATGTTGTGCTCAGTATCAGACGCTACCACATTGTTACAAAAGCCACCCAAATACAAAATGAGGCCTCCATTGAAAGCTGACGCTTTCTGTTGTAAATAGCTATATGGTAGAACAGGAATATAAATACATAATTTGACATAAATTTTGAAAACATGCTGGGATCTTAAAATGTTTCCAGGGGTCAATGTACATCCCAAGGATTCCAGGGATATTTTCAGGGACAAGTTTTGTTCCAGGGTTTTTCAGGGTCTTCCAGGGTTTCCAGGGACACTTGGCCACCCTGAAGATACAAATTGCATGCAAGCAAGCTTGCATGAATTGCATATATACAACCTTGCACAAAATGAACTCCAAATACCTGTTGCCACCGTTCAAAGTTTAATCAAACCTGCATGAATGACGAGAAAGAAAGAGAATCCTTCACAACCACACCACCAAGCACATGAGTAATAGTTATCTTGTTTCCATAGACATCTATTGGGCAACAAAGAGTATCTCAAAAATGGAAGTATGAGTAAATGAAGTTCAAGTCCAGTCAAATTCTTCTCTCCAAGACAAACATGGATAGAAACCTATACTTCCATGATTTCACGGTTTTTTCACTCATCCTCGATGTGGCTCTTTATTACTGACTACTTACTCATATATCAATGCACAGTCACCAGAGATCATTTTCAAGGCATCTCATAGCACTTTCGATTAGAATTTCCTCATAATGACTCATGGACAAGTCTCAAGTACATAAAAACTGCTCTGAGTTTCATATTATATTCACATATCGATTTCGACCAGCACTCTGGTCACTATCAGCGCAAAGTTTACGTCAAACTTCAAAATACTGCTTATAATGTACAGTCAAGCACAGCACTCAATAAGTTACAAACAAATAAACTGGTAGCAAATTACTAGCCTGTACCACACCAAGGGCACTGGGCTTCACTTACTTATATACTTGCTTTGTTACCTTTCACAGCATTTCTGCAATTGGTAATTATCCCCTAATGAGAGCCATAACGCCACCAGTGACTTCAAGTAATCAAGTATGTATATGCATGACTTTACACACTGATTCAATACAAACTGACGTTAATCATGAGGTTGCTATAGGAACACCTGAAACTTGTTAATTTGAAAAACGGAGATTTGCGCCAAAGTGACCAGACACTGAGAGAACTTGATTCGAGGAGAGGCTGTGAGCAGGCTACAAATTATAGACCAATTAAAACACACACAAATACTACATTCAAATGTGGCTAATAGCATGTATACGAAGTAAGACTAATCATGCTGTACAAAAGTATTGCTCTGGTTCTGCGTCAGTCAAACTTGTTTTCTACCTTTAAAGGAAAACTCCGACCCCAAAACAAGTTGTGCTCGGCTGTTAAACATGACCACAAAAATCCCAAATATCAACTCTAAATTTTACTCTCTTGTCACTGATGAGAAATAACTTTTTACAAATATATCATAAGAAGCCCTACAAGAAGCCCGCTGTCTCCAGTGTACTTAGCTGTATGATGAGCAACTGAGATTGGTGGTAGCGGTTCACATGTTTCCATGACAACCAGCTAATTCATTGATCTCATGCACAAAAGATTCATTGAATTTTTCATGTGCTTTTATAATGAAAGATTGAATTGCGATGGAAAACAAGAAGCAAGCAACAGCTGCCGAAGATCAGGCTGGCTGGCTGGGAGTGAAACGACGAATCACCAGATTTTGTGCGGATAAGTGCGTTTCACAGGAAATAGAACTCACTATTGATCATAGAACCCTTGTTTAATGCGACCTAGGGTCACTTAGTTTTGGGTCGGAGTTTTCCTTTAAAGGCAAGTAAGTACTTCTCACCTAAGGGTGCCAGTATTAGTTAGGTCTAATGTTGTCTACAAATCTACATGTTCCAGCTGTACGACTGAGTACATTGGTTTGACCACTAGACATCTTAGCACCCGATGAGTAGCAGAGTCTTTGAATAGTGCGCGTGTAAGTACTGAAAAACTTGTTAATTAGTCATTGCCAGTACGTGCTATTGGCCTCATTTAACTGTAGTATTTGAGTGTGTTTTAACTGGTTTGTAATTTAATACCAATTTATTTTTGTAATTTTCATAAATAACATCAGGAAGCTGAATGAGAGTGTCCCAGATATGCAATACATGATTCATAAAGTAGTTATATATAATACTTAGTACATAATTAAGAAAATTTTATTTGCTGCACATATCCCCCAAAGCGACATCTGACTTTAGTTCATGGGAAATTGAAAAAACCCCGCATGTTTCCTTGAAGTTTTGGAGAATTTTACGAACTTTTTGAGGAATTCATTTCCGTATTAGGCGATAACACAGTAATCAAGGCCACAGTCATTTAACTGCTGCAGTATTCCGTTAATGTTGCAAATGGTATTCTAACATGTTAATAATAGGACAGTTGTTGTTAGGGTTTACATGGAACTGTTATCAATTGTTATGCTCCTTTTGATGATTATCAATAACTAGAATTACAGTCAATGCATGAGCTAACAGATATATGCACAAACACTTTATCCTGTAATTGATCCCTCTGGTAACTCCATTTGTAACAGCTAATGGTATTATCAACATGTCCTTTTCTGATATAAAGCAGGTTACCTGCAACAACACCTGAAACTCTGCAATTGTGGATAGCGAAGCAATGAGCAGGAAGTAAATCTACAATTCGAGAAGACCTTCACTTTGTCAACCGAATTGAACCGAATGGATCAGGAGCCACTTCACAGTATCAAGGACACCACTCACCCATGGCAACCGCAGACAGGGTTTTTTCTAGCCACTTTCTCCCGCAGTCAGGTTTTGGGAAACTGCGGAAACTCAGATACAAACATTTAGTAGAGTTTCGTTGGGTACAAAAGCATCAAGATACTGCTTTATAAAGAATACTGCAAATGTATTCAACAGAAAAGGCCCTAAAACCTCAAGAAGTATATTTCGGGCATATACAAATGTGGAGTGGTTCAAGCAAGTTGTTGTAGATTGGAAATTGCTCAAAAATTTAGGTTTTTTTGGAAGTTGACTTTCTTATGTCACATTACCGGACCTAAGAAAGTGGCTAGGAAAAAGAAAGCCCTGACAAAGTAACTGCACTCAGAGGAATGGCCAGCCAATATCCAACTTGACCTCCAGGGCTCTGGACGCCTTGTGCACACAAAGATGAGGGTTAGAATCCCACCAGCTGCTAGTAGTAAGTGCCAAAGCCCTAAAGGCTAAGCCGGGTAGGGGGTCAGTAAACTAGCACTGAGTGATAGTGAAGCGATGAGCAGAGAAAGAATCTACGTTGCAAAAACGAGAGAATGGCGGAGTTTCCCAAGAGCAATCGAATGAAAACGCAACTTTCGAATGTGCTTACGCAACGTAGCCGTCGCAGATTTAGCTTGCGAAACCTCACTACTATATACACATGCTAAACAACTTTTTTTATATGAAGTTGCCAACAAGGAATAGTACTTTACATCATAGTTCTTCTGCACTGAATGAATTCTGAAGTTCAGATATTGTAACACTCAAAAGGCCTCTTGTCCAGAACCTGATACCAGTTCTCTCCATCCGTATAAATTGAAGTTGCAGCTCTTGACCATATTTTACATGTGGAGGGAGATATGTTGATAGATTTTTCTCAGAGATGTCTTCCTATAAGTGGTAAGCAGTCACGATTTTGTCATTTTTACTGCATGCGTAATTGCAAATTGTAGCCCAACTTGAGATAAAAATATTCAGCAGCTAAGGTGATATGGCTATGGCCGTTAACGGCTAAAGGCTAAAAAAGAGATAAATTTCAGAGCTGATTTTGAACGCTTTTGGCTAAAACCGTTTTGGCTAATATTTGGCTAAGATATTTAGCTGGTCTATGTATGCTGCTAATGCTGAAGCTGTAATACAAGTAGTTTAATAGGTTCAACCCAAAAGAACAGCAAAATTTTCATTTTCGGGTTCAAAAGTAGCAAAAACGGCAATTTTTAGGTAGTTTGTATAAATTAGCACACCACATATTGCATTTTATCACATAGCACAAGAACTAAAAATGTTACTGATTTCTAATTTATGCAAACGTGATCCATAATAGTTAATTAGCATACTTTAATTGGATTAAATTTCGCGGGAATTAAATTTCGCGGATGAAGGGCTTCCTAATTTTTCGCAGGGATTTAATTTCGCAGATCAGGAAAGAAATGAACATTTTTAAAAAGGGGCAAAACCTCACAAAAAGAACCTCTCCAAAAAAATTAGAGTGACTTCCCTTCGACCAAATCCTTATACCCCTTGAAATTCGAATTAGAGAGAGTTAACTGTATTACATAGCAGGAATAATAATAGGGCCACCTTTCAAACATAGTGAGGTCTTGATAGAGAAAAATTAAGTGACTTTTTTCGTATGTTGCATGCACTCTTGGACAGGTCAAACACGATAAAAATTTAAAAATTTCGCGGATACAGAAAAAATTCAAAGTTTTCGCGGGGACTAAATTTTGCGGATGAGTCCTCTTGAAATTTCCACTGGGACTTAATTTCGCGGATGACACCCAAATCCGTGAAATCCGAAATTTAATACCATTAAAGTAACTGTCAAGTTTCATTGCTATTGCTTAAGTATTTTGGCATTTAGGTGGGAGGCCTGTCAGGCCTCATCCCTAAGACATTTAAAGCACAAAAAGCCCACGTGAAATAGGATAACCATTTGGTGAGGAGGACGATCTGGCGAAAGTTGCAACAATATTTGCATAGTGTGCAGAGGGATCCCACTGGCCCTTAATATATAGCCCCCCCCCCATTTTAAAAATTTTCCTATCCCCCCCTTTTCGTGGCGTTTTCCGGCTCCGTGAAAAGTTTGCATTTTCCATTGTGTGTCGAGGGGTCTCAATTTGCTTTAAGAGAGACTAAACTGCCATAGAGTGATTTTAGAACCATGATTACGAAAACACTTACACATGCTTTAGATCTATGACTTTCATAGTTCACAGAGGAACATATGCTTGTATTCCCCCCTTTTTATGGCGTCCCCCCCTTGGCCATCCCGCCCCCTTTTGGACATTTTCCCAAAACTCCATCCCCCCCCTTAACAAAGGGGGCTTCGCACTATGATTAGTTGCATCCCATAAGTCACTATTAAAATGGGAGACATTGCACGGGAAAGCACATTGGCTTCTTAGTTGGTCAAGAAAATTCCTCTGATAGTTGGCAGATACCCACAAGGACACACATCCAAACAGCCTTGTTGTTTAAGAAGCCGGCTGATGAGAGAGAAACTGATCAACTTTTGCTTTTAATTTTCTTGGTTCTGAACATAGCCCTTTTGTATCATTGAAAAATACTGGATATCCCGGGCAATACACTCCAGGCAAAGTGTTCTTGCACAAATAACAAATGAAATGACACTCACCTTACATGCAATGACCCATCAATTAAAATACAAGACAAATATTGCACACACATTCTTATCATTCTCTGTGAGTAGCAGACATGTATCACTTCAGCACCGAGAATGAATTCCTTTATTTGACAACTGAAACCCTCCTTTCCAGTTTTAAAGATTCGAATATTCAAAAATAAAAGAGAGACAACAGAGAAGTGTTAATCTTCCTATGGTGGAACAGCAGTAAAACTGCAAAGCAAGATTGTGCAATGCAATGTGTTGCACAAAAAAAATCAGTACACAATGGAAATGGCATGAGCTACTAACAGCAAAAGCAAAAACTGAGGACAGATTTATATCATATAACAGTGGGAAGGAACTTTTTTAACTGGCACTTAAAAGCCACATCTTGTGGTTTGTAGATGCTCAATCAAGCAGGATCATGCTATTCTACCCATAAGCAGGCACTGCCCCACTGGGGGGTCTGGGGACCACTGCCCCCCCACTTTTTCGGCATTTAAAGAATTTTTATTACATTTACCTATCAGTTCACTGTGCCACGTCATCTGGGCCCCCTAAATATCATGTAGCTCACCCCACATTGAAATCAAGCAACTAGGTATTGAAAGAACCTACTACAGATATTAGCAGAGCATGCAACATCTACATCACTAAAGGCACACAGACAGAGAATGATTTACAGTGCAAAGCATGATGAAGAGCTAACAAAACACCTGAGTATAATGAGTAACACATTCACAATAGCAGAATAAACTAAGAAATTATCATATATCAGACAATGGATCAAGTACCAACATATACAACTACCATCAAGTACCATCACCAAGGAATGGCTGATCCATCATAGGCAAAAACTTACCAGAATCATCCAATGATAAGTCATTAATCAAATTTAGCATAAACTCAACAGATTGGTGAGGGGCAAGAAGCTGTTTGGCAGGAATATTTTTCTGGTAGGGTCTGGTTAAGTCTGTATTAACGGTTCCTGGATGCATTGAAATAACCAAAGCTTTATGCTTACCACGACCTAGCTCAATACTCAACGTTCTGGTAGCCATATTCAGCGACGATTTGCTGAGCCGGTAACTATACCACCCACCAAGGCGGTTATCCCCGATAGATCCAACTCTAGCAGAAAGATTTACTATGACACTTGAATGCATCATACCTTTTCCACTTAATTTTCCAAAAGAGCAATGTCCAGGTTTCAAAAGAAGATGACTAAAATGCTTTGCCATAAACAAAGGTCCAAGGGCATTCAGGTCAATAGTTTGTAATAAGTTAGCTTTGGAAACATCCTTTAAGCTAGTTTCACCCTTCCCTGTGGGATGAACCATCCCAGCACAGTTTATAAGAAGGTCTAATCCTTGACTTGAGTCAAGACTACATTTCACAGTTTCTGATGCTTGTATTATACTTTTCTCATCTACAGCATCCAACGTAACTATTTCCAACCTTTCTTGATAAATCTTTTGTAGATCAAGCAAACCAAATGCAGTACTTGGTTTCCGGCATCCAGCGAAAACTCTAGCATATGCTGAACTTTGGAGGATACTAGAGCAAAATTGCAGCCCAATTCCTCTACTTGCACCTTGCACAAAGGCTATAGAAGTCATAATGCTGCAATGAGAAAAAAACGAACATTTTTCAATGACAACATCTCACAGTAGGTTTCAGCAGAAATGGAACATAAATGAAGTAAACGACAGATTTCATACAAACTTGACATAGATAAAAATAATAAGCACACCAATAGAAAAGTCCCAAATAGATACCTTTTTAACATGACATACATCAGTTACATATTCATGTGGTACACACACACACATCATAAACCACTGCCTCAAAACACATCAGATGCTTGCTATGGTAGGTTGTCCCACTGCAAACTTTGACCCTGACATAGCATTTGTGTCATAGCTTTTATGACACTAGCTAATAGCTTACAAGATCAGACCAATCAGTTTCTTTAAAGGGATATTCAGATGTCTTTTTACAGAAGCTTGTTTGGATCCGTCTTTTGCATGCTAATAGTGATAAATATGGATGCTACAATTGTTGACTTGTTAGATAGCTACCTAGTTGGGTGCAATTAATGTTGCTAATCCTAAAACAACTCGGGAGAGGAAGGCAGATTCTGGCATGGAGGAAGGACTTTGCAAGGCAGCATATATATACTGCAGCGACAATATACCCCAACACTGCGACAGCGTAGCTACCTTTTAAAAAACATTCTGGAACGCCAACGATAGTGTGGCTCAACAGACAGTATACAAGCCAGTGGCTCAGTGTTTCTGCAGGTCGATGTCAATTTTGGCCAACTTTAGTCTATTTTGATGAAAAGGATATGTACAAAAAGGATATCATATATAAAGTTTGCAAGATGGTTGGCTTGATCACCACAGCAACAGAAATCAAGGAAACGTCACCAGCATGCTTTTGAGTACTCTACCTTACTAAGGGGATTTTCTTTGCGTAGATTGATTTAAACAAAATTTTGTGAATTTTTGCTAAATTAAATCCACGCAAAACATGCAATTAGCTAGCTAGATAGCAAAATAATTCCACGCAACACGTTTTGACTAAATTAGTCTTTGTAAGACCTTGGGATCAGAATGAAAGGCAAAAATTTTCTGGAAATTGGTCTGTATATCTAAATCCTGTGAAGGGTGCATGCTCGTAACATATGGCCTACCTTTTGAGAAAGCAGTTGAGGTACGAAAGCAGAAATTCCTATGGCCTGAGAAAATGAACGGCTTCTATAGGATAATCTGATGAAGCTTGTAGCAGAGAAAAATATCCAAAGGGAGTGTTTTCTTGCGTTATCATCTTTATATATATAATGCTACAGTAATAGTGACAAATGGGAGGCTATTCTACCAAAGTATGTACCCCCCTAATGTTAGGGAGGAGGGGTTGAGCACTTTTCTTTCTCAGCCCCCCAGGGGGGGGGGGGGGGGGCCCCCAA
>JAOBRC010649786.1:0-10689 GCA_027575255.1 Scolionema suvaense
AAAAGGCATGAACTTCTGGTTCGCGTCGGAGACTACGTTACAACCCAGCAACCCACAGCCGTGCCACTGACCGGTTTTAAGAGCGAGATGTAACTCGATTTTCCATAGTTGTGGTGATCACAATTGTATTGAATTTTCGGAAATTGGAGGACATGACAATGATTGAATTTTGAATTGAATGGTGTTTTTATTTGTTGCCGAGGCAGAGAAATTTGAAAACTTTTGCCACTGGTAAAGGAGTTTTCGACCCAAAGAAATTCAGACGGTGTGTTTTTCACTATAAGCAACCAAGTTGATTCTCGGCTGTTCCTTATTGTAGTTTTTGGTCCAGCCTTTGGGTGTTCACGTTGAGTACGGTGGGAAATATCAAAATCGCCAAATTTTAAGATTAATGTTCTTCATTTTATGACAGTTTGAAGAAAACTGTTGCAATTCGGTCCTTCGAACGAGAATATTTGTTTTCCATTCCCAACAAGATAACCCTAATTAACCCAGGGGAGAAGCTTTTTTGCCACCAGCTTTTCGCTAATAAAATCTATACCACGGAACAGATTGCTACAAAACTATGTGACGTTTCTCAACATTTATGGAGAAATCGATATCTGCAAGAAAAATTGTTTTTAATGTTATTTACTAGTGGCAGTGTGCCGTCATTTTGAAGGCAACGTATAAATTTTCGAAACATTCTAATTTTTATTTTTTTGTTTGTTTGTTTGCTTAGATGCACTTTTTTTGTGTTCCTTGGGTGGTTTTGCATCTACTATTACATTTCCAAACATTTCTGTTGAGTTAACATTAATTTAAGGAACTTAACAGACTTAATAAAAATGTTGCAATTTTCCAGTGGGAAAGTATCTTTAGTGCTTCCGGCCCGTTCCCAGCCCATCAACAAGCATGTAGCAAAAGGGATGAAGACAAACGTGAACTGATAATGCAATCTTTTAATTACCTACTAAGTTTTATCGAAAAAGGGTAACAAATTTGGAAATTGTTTATGTTTTTCAATGGGCGCCAAAAAGTCCCCTCCCCCCAGGGAGATGAAGTAGCACTTTGAAGGCCCGGGTACAATAGGTTTAGGAGTTAGTTATTACTTCTGTCAGTTTTTCTCTGTACAGCTCTGTGAGACAACAACAAGTAACTACACTAACCCTTTCTATAAACTTGCTTCTTTCTCGAGGAATAGTGTCATCTATTGCTGACGTTATTGTGGACTCTCTATAAAATTTGATTTTTTTTTTTCTTGGGCCTTTTTTCGATTTGCTGCCGCACTCAACGTGTTAACAAGCACTCGGATTAGCCGAAAGTTGGTTTTCTCGACTTGAGCTATCAGCTAAGCATGTTTTTTTATGCCTATGAAGCCTTTCCCGCCTATCGTCAGTGCTGTCTAATTAGAACGATTTTCTGGTCCTTTTGAATATTTCCCCTCTTACTTTAACTCAGCAACTGAAGCTCTCTATAAGTCGAATTTTGTTTAATAAATTTTAAACACTTTTGTTCATGCATTTGTTCTGGATGCTATAGCTTTCTAGCTTTGATTATAAAATACTGGCAACAAAACGCTTGCGCAAAAAACTCTTTGCCATTAGTGTGCTTTTTTTAAACTCTTTATACCAGAAATATGCAGTAACTCATTACAGACGTTTTTTCTTTCGCTTCTACATTCGAAGCCGCCCCAGCAGTGCTTCTTCTGATAAGCAAGTGAATGAAGACGGACAAATGAGACTAACGTCAATAAAAACAGTCCATTTTTCAACAATGCTGTACAAATTATATACAGATTTTTTATCCATTCTGAGTAGCTCGTTATTCAGATGAGTTTGATTGATCGTGAAGGAACAAGATCTTTTGCAATGAATGAAGAAGATTTGACAGTTTTCGGTGTACTAGTAGTAGATCGGCCATTCGCTAACTTGTTATATCGCTTTGTTAAGTACGGTGCATAGTATTGCCGTTGCAACTTCTGCAGGTTGCTTTTCTTCGGTTTGACTTTCTTCTCCACTGTTGGTAACATCACTGCAATGAGTTTGCGTTTACTTTCAAGTTCATGTAAAAGCTCATCATTATGACTCGATTCTCTGGCTTTCCGTTTTCGTGGGCGTAACACGTCAACCCCTTCTTCGTCAGATACTGTTGAACCAGCCTGACTCTTATTCTCGCCATCTTCCGACGCAAGAGTTTCACTTTCTTTTTGCAATGGCTTTGCAGATTTGGCTTTAAGTTGAAACTTTGCCTGCAGTGCATTGCTGTTTAGCTGTTCTTGGTATTTCAATCGGAAATCCTAAACAGAGCATAAAGGACTTTGCTATAGAACAGTCAACAACCTTTGGAAGAAAGTCACCACCATTTTCTTTTGCTTTCAAAGCGTAGGCCATTTGGGGCCATTTGGGTATTCAGATACTCGTCAGAGATACATCAAATTAGGAACATATAAAGCCAGTGATTATATTTACTTGAAAATTGTTTTTGTCCCATTTCGGACAAATGAGTATATCCTCCCTCCCAGTCCAGAATATGGTACAATTTGCAAAAGAAACTGAAGTTCTTAAGTTCGTAGCCTAGCAAGCACCACATTATTCAGATTTAAATATAGCTCATTTTTGACAAATTTCAACGTTTACTATTGCGCTGAGAATAATCATTGACATGGTCAACAGTATATATATACAGCATTTACTGTTTAACCCTAATTCTTGCGGATGTGTCGTTTATCTTGTATTGTTTGTTATAGCTTGCTAGTATTTATCACGTTTATTTAGTAACCTATTTCAAGTTTTGTTATGGTTCCCCAGTTTGGGTATATCTTGAAAGAGAGATACATGATGATGATGATTCACATTCATAGTTGTAACGTATCGATTCTGCTTAAGTTGTAAAGTTCGTAGCAAGCTCCAGATTATTCACATGTTGTAACGTATCGATTCTACTAAAAGATTTTTTTACCACGATAACCGCTCCACCGAACAAGAAACAGTTCCCTCATTGGTCTTATAACTCTAAAGTTTAAGTAGTGGAACCTACGTAGTTATACATGCAATTCCCACGATAAAATACTACTCACATTCCAAGTTAATGTGGAGTGTTCCTCCGTAGAAGGAAGTTTGTGTGTTGATTTACATTGCTCACTCGCATATGATGTCTTCGCTAAAGAATATACTCACATTCCAATTCTGTGCTCTCTCGGACTTCTCTTCTTCGCTAAGCTCCGATTTGCGTCTTTTGCAAGGAGACGATCCATAAAAGAGCTTTTCTGACGCGCTTGAAAAGATGCAAGATCGCTTCATTTCGAAGAAGGACTCAATATAACCAATAGACTATGTCCAATAGAAATCTTGACCACTCTCTGCTCGCTATAAATTGTATATGATGTCAGCTCATAGGGGGCAAAGTAAAGCGGGTAAAAAGTGACGTCAAATTATATAGCGTAAATCACCTGCAATGACGTCGCATTCTTTACTACCATATGATGTAATTAAAAGATGCCTTATAAGGAGAAATACACAACGCTAAAGAAAGATACCGTAAAACTTGATAAAAACCCCCCTCCCCCCTTAAATGAGTCCCTACTCCAAGACCAATTTCTGACAAATAGAACCTTGGGGCCAAGCTGTGAGGCTATCACTTTGCTCCGCCTCAACTCAGCTCACTTGTTTAACACGGAATAAGTGGAGCAGCGCTGACGATAGGAGTAAGCATCGTAGAGAGTGAGGGGTTGGAATCCAAGGTTCCTTTGTCGTCTTTTCATCATTGAATAAATTCTGAGAGCCGAAAAAAATACACAATGTGTGGGCCAAATTACAAAAAAATTCAGTTTTAGGGTGAGTTTCCGATAATTTCAATTTAGTGAGCTCTCGTTAAAAAAAGCACACTCCTCCGAATTGGCCACCACCCTCAAATTCATTTCTTACAAGTAAGTCCCCAGGGGCTTACTAGAGTCATCCAGGTATTTTTTCAAAGTTTGCTCACCTTTAAAATATTAGTTGGGTATTACAGTAACGCACAGAACAGATCAAAAGTGAGGCCGACACTTAACTCTACATTACCTGGGCTTTTTGGCGAGGTACAGTGACTGGGGGTGGATTCCAGCCCCGCTAGGAAACACCCTGAAGGCCACACCCTACAAGGCTGCAAGTTGGCATGATTAAGGACCAATCGTTTCATGTTAAAACAAGCCACAAACAAGGTCTGTATCTACCTTCAAAGCAATGTCATGCGCCGTGGATGGTGGAGTGAAGCGAATTTTTATTTTTGCGTTTCGACATTCACAACCAGGAAATTTTTCAGTCACTGTCCAACTTTCTGCTATTGTGAAAAAACTACTAATCAGAGGGCCTCGAAGAAACGTTTTCTCTGAAAGACCGATAAATTTTGGGAAAAGTCGACAGGGCTCTTCGGGCCACTGCATGAAAGTCACCATCCAAAGAACCAGTCGGGGAGGGGGTGGAACTTTGTTCAGATGTATAGTCGTAAAGAGTTGTCCCGTGTCCTCCAGTAAATGCCCTCCTTCTTTTAAATGCCTGGCTCTAATGTGCACCCTATTCAACTTGTGACTGTCTCTAACGTCTCTTTGTGATAAACGCTCCTCACCTAAAAGGGCGTTTGATAGGTTCCGGGTAAGTTAAAGAAAGGAAATGGAACTGGCGCTATTTATCTAGCCACTCTCCTTTCTTTTCTTGTCAGCCTATTCCCCTCGCCTATGTTTCAGATGTAAATAAAGATCCATTAATTCAGACCACTCAATATTTCCAGTCATAGCAATGAAAGTTGGAGGGCTGTTAGTTCACTGTGACAATTGCCCTTTCTCTGTTGTTTTCCTAAACAATGATTTTGTTTTGAAACGTCGAGAGCATGCAACTTCAACGGGTAAATTTGAACGCACACAATTATTATTGACATAATAAACAACCTTGACAAATTTTCATGAACAAAAGAGCGATAGCACAAAGGGTGCTTCGACAAATGTTATGATTTTCCAGAAGAAGACACGAACTTACTTTTCATGAATATGCTTCGAAACATATCGCTTTGTTGGGCAAAGACGAGTTAGAAAGTAAAGAAAGGCTTTTAAAGGGATAGGCTCCGGTAGAAAAGTTGAAATTAAAAGCTTTGAGATTATTTATGCAAAGTAAAAATGCTGCCGCTAGGACTCTAAATCTGAACTATTTCGGTCATAGGCACTACTAAAAGTAACATATATTAATCTTAATGCTCAATTCTTGAATTTTGTTAACCACCCCTAAATTCAGATCCTGGTCAAACATTTCAATAAGCCAAAAATCATGAATAGCTATTATATGAAGATTGAGTATCAAAAGCATGCAGCCTATATTGTGTTTGCGTTTGCATTGAATAGAACTAATTTTGTTCAAAATGCTGGCATTAATTTTCAGATATCTATCGGATACTGCCTCTTTAAGAAATGCCTCGGTCAGGTTTGAAATTGTTCGACAAACTTGGTTTGCAAAGAGCATAACAACTCACTATGCACCACAAACATTATTCATTACGCTGTAAGGGGTGAAAATACCTACCAATTTTGCATTTATTTATTTTTTGCATGAGTAGAGCACGTGTATTCATTTGTACTTCAGTTTTGAAGTCAAACATTTTCTATATACATCTTTTTTTAAGAAGTCACAGTCCATTGCTATTATGACAACAGGTAATCGATAATTGGTAGACATATCTCATGTGGTACATATAAGAATTTATAATGATTGCTTTACCCTAGTTGCACTAGAGGTAGAAAATTTTTTTACGTAAGTTTTTTGGGACAAAATGTCAGGTACCTGGACCAATTTTAAATCAAATTTTGACCATCAGCAGCTGAACATGGCGAAAACTGCTTGGGAAGGAAGTAACTTCCTTACCTATTTTAAAAGGAATTTGAAACTATGTGGATGAAAGCAGCTTAAGTGGTTCAAATTTTATGTTCCGGAAAATTCTGGGGCACTTTGTTAGAAAATTTACATAGGCGGAACTTTTTGCTAACATCAGCAAAATTAGGACCTTCAGGACCTGAAATTACACATATTCCTGCATTTCTGTGTCAAATTTCACTCCTTTTGCATGATTTTTTCTATTGTATGCCAGTAGAGGCTTGGCGCAAACACAATTAATCTGAAACTCTGATTTATCAATAGCGTCTACAGACGTTGATTGAAAGAAAGATCTCCTCTGAATCAGTACAGTTTCTTGCAGGAAACACTTAACTTGAGAGTTGCAAAAAGTTGTCTTGTATAAGTAATCTGTCGATAACCTTCCTGATTGTTTTGCATGGTGTGGATCATGGTGGTAACAGATTTCATCAAGAGCTGCAACTTTGTCACCATCAAAGGCTTCAGAAGGTTTTGAATCCTTCAAGGGGAAAATCTGGCCAATTTCGATATAACTACTTGATAATACAGGATTGATGTTCTTCTGTGAGCTACGTGTGGGTTTGTGCAGCACATGCACTAATCAAGCCGAGGCTTATAGTTTACGACAGTCTAGTAGTAAAAGCCTGGTTACATCTTTCCTTCATGGTTGGAGACTTTCCATCAGAATATCAGTCTGTCCCTTAATGTAATCTGTCGTTTAAAATGTTCATGATTGAGCAGTTACTAGGCACTTAGGCTTAAAAGAATATTCCTTGTCTGACATGCAGGAAGCATACTACTGTGACAGGCTGCTCAGAACGATATGTTCATGAGGCGCAGGGTACAGTGTGGAAACAGGCACTATTTAGACGTTTATCGAAAGTTCTATGCAGCAGCAACGATTTGCATCTCTGGTTCATCACTTTCCATTTCTGTTTCGTATAGTGAATTATCGTAGATAAACGCTGTGATGAGTCGACTGCATCCATGGCAACCACTTTGCAATTTTACTAAAACTCAGTCAACACTCAAAGCATGGAAGCATGCACTACATTCGCGAACTAACCGTGCCCGTATATCTTCTCGTTTCTGGAGCGGCAAGAGATGGATATCGACGTCATCACATTGTATGCGTTACAATTCACCACCTACAAACTCGCAAATGATGCGTGCTGGAGGAATAGCGTCCATGTGTCGCCTTCCAGTGCATCAAAATTCAGACGGTAAGTTTTATATTACTAACATAGTTTTTCACAGAAGCTGTCAGTATGGATGTTTCGAGCTGGCTTATATTTAGTTGTTTTTTTACTAAATATCACGGGCGATTTGTTCCGTTGTATGACAGGTATGTGTAGAATCAATAAATAGTGCACATAGGTTTTTATCTCTCTAATGCAAACACCAAACCTAACCCTATAGCCCTAAGTCTAACCCTAACCCTAACACTAACCCCAACCCTGTATTCCTGCCCCTACCCCTAACACTCCCCCTAAGAAAGATTGGTAAAAGACAGAAACATTTAAAACGCGAGTTTTAATAGACCCATTCACAAAACCTCTGATTACCAGTGATGGGTATCCAGTGTCTTTTGTTTGAGAATGTCAGCTTTTGGAAAACACTTTCTTCTTCGTCTTAAGCTTGAACTTTTTTTTTTTCATTCTCTTATGCTGAAAACAGTTGTTCCACTTTCCAATCTGTTATTCTCTACACGCTTTTCTTTAAGCAACACCAGGTTAAAAATCGCAAATTAAGCAAACACTAAGCAACATCCTAAGCCTGGGATGCGGTCGTCAAGTCTAATAAGATAAGATTTTCATGCATCTCCTTCTTGCACAAACGTTACCAAAAAAGAACGCTTTTGCAACTGAGAGAACATAAATGTAAGCAATGTGCAAGAGTTGAAAGCTACTTTAAAGTTTTGTAACAGAATTTTACGAAATTGGACAGAGAAAGAACACTTGCGGAATTAAGCAACACTTACGTAGGTTGAAAAACAAAAAATACTAAGCAACACCGAGGCTGAATTTGAAAAAAACTGTTTACATGCTCTTTACACTAACGTTACGCGTTCACTAAAAAAGTATTGACAGTTTCAAAATGATAATAGCCTGCCGTTAGCCGTTTCCACAATGACGAGCTAAATCCGACGAGCTAAATATTTGGCTCGTCTGCCTTAGCTTGGCAGTGTAGATACGGAGGACGAGCTAAACAGATGAGCCACGTATGGATAGCTCGTCACTATCTAGCTCGTCAGTGCAGAAACGGAAACCAGACGAGCTAAGTGTAACCGTGTTTTTCGGCCTCAATCATGACGAGCCAAATGCACTTGGTCCATCACTTTGGACGAGCTAAATTGAACGAGCTAAACTCGCTGCATACCTGCCACACCTTCTATTTAGCTCGTCCATTCTCCGTATCTACACTGTCGAGCTAAAACGACGAGCTAAATACTTGGCTAGTCTGAATTTAGCTCGTTGGTTTAGCTCGACAGTGTGGAAACAGCCACTCCCTAATTTGCGTCTGTGCCCTGGATCCATTTCTATCACATACATTTCAGGACTGGATGCATGCTTCGTCGGCGTGCCTTTAGATGCCGGATGCAGTGGTCGGCCGGGCGCTAGATTTGGGCCGCGGTACATTCGAATGGAATCAGTCATGTGCCGGATCATGAGCAATGATACCGGTATGTAGACAGTCAATTCTGTGGTATTACCGCAAGCAATGTAGTTTTTTTCGAATATGTGATTTGGAGCATGAAATGCATTTTTGATGAAAAATACCTATCCCAAGTTCCTGTAGCTAAAAAAGTACATAAAAAAATTGGATCTTGAAACTGTCCATTTTTAGCCATCTATCGACCGCAAAGTTGCATATCTTTTTGGAAAGATCGTTTATTAGGGGGAAATTATTCTTGTTTATGTGCTAGGCATTGAAAGGTAGTATTGCCCATATATGAGCAATGTATCACCAATGTATTACCAATGATGCGTTATGCATAGAAGTGCACGCTATAAAGTTAATCATGATGAAAAATAGATGTGATGGTGTTATTCACATGGATAAGTTACAGCACACCGAAGTTCAATTTGAGTGACATTAGTATGACAGTACCAATATGTGTGATCACGACTGAAAAACTTTCAGGTGTAAGGGAAGGGCTTACCGGAGAGGGGTTCTAACGAGACAAAAAAAATAATTTTTATACTACTCCTAATGCAAAGTACAAAAGAAAATGCGGTGCCGAAAAACCCATCACCCCTTAGTAAAATAGCTATATGTAGAAAATATCGAGCAATCCGAATAAAAAGTAGGGGTTAGTTTCTGAAATGTTTGCCACACGGCAATTTTTCAAGTTGTACTTTTATCTCTCTTCATTTTTCGATTAACTATCTAACGGCTGTGCAGAAATGTTCTGTAGATAAAAATGTTGCATGCTTCGTTACATTAATATGAAACTCTTTCTAGGTGCTATACCGTTCAAAAGCATAATGGTGGGAGATGTCGGTGACGTCAACTTCTGTCAGTATGATATCGTCAGAGCATGCTCAGAAATTCGGGAGCATTTCACTAAATTAATTCAAAATGGCTGCCGAACGTTGGCATTAGGTGGAGATCATACGATGACGTTCCCGATACTGCAAGCTATGAAGGTGAGATTACTTTCTTCTCTGATATCAGATAATTCAGCAAAACTTCAATTTCTTCACATGAATCTGATACTTGTAAATCGATCACTTTAAAGACGGATTGTATTCGTCAAACCAAAACAAACCCAGACAGTCGGCATATATGCCTACTTTATGAGGTAGTAACCTGTTTCTGCGCTTGGCCAGCGAGGCAGCCAAATACCTGTGATTAATCAGAATTCGAGGCAAAGTAGCGTTTGCTTTGGCTTATGATTAACAGCTCTATAGAAAAGTGCGAGAATGCAACATGTGATAATAAAAGACTAGACGTCTGCCTAACTTGCCTTCAAATTCAAAGAGCTGACGAGTACAACGGGTCTTTAATACAAATCCATGCATATTCCATGCACAGGACATGCATCACTTTTCTGCACAATTTGTCCTACAGTGCATTGCGCATCATGGTAATTCTGAAAAGGTCTAGCGATAGAAGAACTGTTCTAGCTTGACCTTTTCGAAGTTACCATGATGCGCAATGCACTGTAGGACACATTGTCTGGTTGTAGTAGTAGCTGACCTAAAAGAGAACACAATATCGTCTGTTAGCTGCAAAATTCACTATTATGCTGTGTCATTTTCATTTGCCACTGTAGCTAATATTAATAGTTAGTTTAATAGCTATCCCACAATGCTTATATGATGACGATTCACAAAAAGGTCTACAGAGAAAGTAAAATGTGTGTTCCAGTCAAGTTATCCTATGCAAAACGTGATTTGGTGGTGAACGACCCTAGCAAAAAGGACAAACGAAACAGAAAAGTGAAAAAAAAACAAAGAATTTCTTTGTTTCAGAGCTATGCAGCTTCTGTCAAAGGCAATCATGCAGCTTCTACTTTGTAAATTTTAGTCAAGAAAACGTGTAGTGTAGTGTAGTGTAGTGTAGTGTAGTGCAGTGTAGAGTAAGCCATGCCACGTGGGAGTTCTACACTCTGCAGTGATTGAAGCCACCTGTTTGAATTTGTTCTGATTTTATTTACGAGAAGTGTCTTTCCCCATCTGTTTTACGTGTAGTGTATTATACTACACGCTTTTTTATAAGCAACACCAGGCTGAAATTAGCTAAAATTAAGTAACTGATAAGCAACACCCTCAGCCTGAGAATCTGTTGACCGGCCAAAAAATAGTTAAAACAAAAGAATTTCTGAAGT